>JAHZNB010001340.1:0-35398 GCA_027744295.1 Callyntrura guangdongensis
GTTTCTGTGATCACAATCATGTCTGTCTGTCTGTCTGTCTGTCTGTGACCACTATAACTTTTGTTCTACTTGACATAATCGAACCAAATTTGGTACACGGGTACCTTAGGTCAACATATCTTTTGGTATTGAATTTAAACCCCAGATGTCACTTCTGACCGGATATATGGGGGTCACCAGGTCACATGCATTTATGCTTGCATGTTCACTTGTACAGTATCGACGACGCTACGGAACTTACATATCTGAGTTATGTACACTCATCTCGTTTTGAAAGTGTCTTTAATGCAGCGACAACTTGCTATCCGAAACGGTGTCCGAGAAGCACTGAACCAAAAACAGTAACTTTTCTTTCTGGGCGAAATTCAATATAAAAATTCCATTGACTCCTTCTGTCAACTGTAAGATTCTAATTTTCTGATACAGTCTGCCGGAAATCAAAAGTTCGCTGTCCTCGTATCTGTGTTAACAAAAAATGGCGAATTATGTTGAACTCGCATTTTCATGTACACAGTAGATATGAGTGGTTCACAGCAATTTCTCCGTTCGACGGAATAACCAAATTCGTGTATTTTAGTATGCATTTTTAATTGTAAGTTCCACGAATGTCCATTCCAGTCACGAGTCATAATAATTATAATGTATTCACAAGCGTAAGTTATGGAAGGAAAAAGAAAGAAAAAATGTAAGACAACGTTTGTTAAATGAATTTCAATTTTTACAAATCATAATTTACAACAATTTTGAGCACTTGCTAGATTATAGTCACCAATAGTGAAAATTACACGCTTAAAAACGTTATTATATATAGCTTTTGGTTAAAACTCCAAAATGGCATTACAGAGGTATACCTTATATGGCTGTTACGGCTACGTCTTAACGGTTACGACCATAACCTTTGTGGCGGTAGGTAAACTAAACTAAAAATAGACATGCAATGTCTAATGTAAAAATGCATTTCCTTTCAGTTGAAGCATTATTTGCCTAGTTCACCATATTCTTTGCAGTCGTTAATTAAGTAACTTTGCTCAATATAGACATTTTCCCAATCATTAGCATTTCTTCGTAGTTCGGACCATGCACCTTTTGAATATTCACTTCGCGTGACTGATAATTAGTAATGACTTGTGATGACATTGCCAGACTGTAAAATGAAAATAGATGGAAGATATACATCTATAATT
Source organism: Callyntrura guangdongensis (assembly GCA_027744295.1). Lineage (NCBI taxonomy): Eukaryota > Metazoa > Arthropoda > Collembola > Entomobryomorpha > Paronellidae > Callyntrura > Callyntrura guangdongensis. The sequence goes on from JAHZNB010001340.1 coordinate 1,185, forward strand.
TATCTATAATTTTGCACGTGAGTGACTATTTAAAGGTGCATGATTATGTGTCTAGGTATATGTATGACACCATGAAACAAAGTTAATTTGCTTTGTTGTGTGTACCCCTTTCCCCTCTGCTCACAATGTTTCCGATTCATAACAAAAATAGAACACGCTTTTGGAGTAAAAAAAGTTCCGCCTTTTGAAATGAGAAATCTCTTTTTATTCTGAACAGGTTTTTTGTCATTAATATATAATAATTTTTTTGATAATCTTATCGTATTTACACAGCACATTCGACAACATGTACTTTAACATAAAAGTATTCTCTCAGTAAACTAAAATGAGTTTTAAGATGTTTTTGTACACCATAATGTAACTGCGTAATGTATTTTAATTGACAACAGTGATTATCAGCATGCGGCGATTACAGCGTATGTACATTTGTATTTATTGATTAATCTGGTTCGAAGAAATTTAATATCTATTATTATATATAAACCTGTGACCTGTGTAGATGACGTTGATACTTAATGTGAAAAGTATTGTTTGCTTTGGTTTTCTAAAGTAATATTATTATATCCTCAGGCAGGTGCGCACAGTTGTGAGTTGTGAAGATGCATCAAAATAACCTTTCAACAGATATGGACCCTATTATCATTTCCTTTAACAAAAATAGAACTAAACATTTAACCGAAGTATAGTATAGTCTAATACGGCCAAGGGGGCAAGTACCATCGTCATGTCAGTTACAGTTGACAATAATTTTATTAAAATTAAAAGCTTCCTCTGTGTGGTTGTGGTTTTAAATTGATGCGAATATCAATAAAACTGACTGATTTTCGTTACACTGTCCTGGTCCATATGATGATTACATGCTGCAGTTGTTGCAGTTTGTCTTGTCACCACATTCTCATAATTGGACAGTCATTCATTAGTCATTATTAGACAGGCATATTAGCTTTTAAAGTTATCCAGATTGGCATGGAAATATAAGAAAAAATGTAATTTTTAAATATTGTGCACTCATTTATACATATTTTTTTTATTAAGTATATGTTTACGATAAAATGAGAATGAATCAGGATGATTAATGATAAGTAATCAGAATCTATTTCTTTTCATGTCGCAACGGCAACTTTAAAATTAGGAACAAATTTGAATTGGAACCCACTGTTTGCATGAACCAGGTAAACTTTCTATAGAAAAAGATTCGAATTTTGATAACTTTTGTAAAAACTGCAATCTATATAATTTTTTGACCGTTTGACAAAAGTTTTAATATATTAGACGAAATGCTTGCAGAGCAGATCAAAAATGTCTAATTAAAATGTAATTACCTGAAAAAATGGTGTTGATGTTCTACCTTAAATTAAAAAATGTTACATTTTTGGCGAAGCCTTACAAGGCACTAGTAATGATTTTGACGAAAGTTCTACTTTGTCAGCAACTTCATTTAACAAGATGTTTTGTCACCTTTTAACAACTCAACTACATCAGTCCGCAGCTGTTCAACTTATTTAATAAATTAGTAATATTGGCAGTTTCATATGTAATATGTTCAAGTTCGAGAAAATATTAACCGTCAGCTTGTCGGTTGACAATAATGTATAGAGATAGGGGTGTAGTCATAAGGAAACGTCATTATTATTATGTCGTCACGATGCAATCACTTTCACTTGAGGGAAGAACTTTTAATGCATGCAGAATTTAGACGAGCTACTACGTAACGTAATTGACGAAATCGCGCAATATGGATACGGAAGCTAAAAAGGCGCATATGATATTTCGGTATGTCAATTCTCAACCCCCAAAGGATGTGCAATAGTGCTATTACAATGTTAGGGTAGAGGGTGACAGAAAACCAAGTATGCAAGAAAGTATAAGTGTATATTTGTGGCAATCAACTTTTACTTATTATTAGTAACGGAATAATCAAGCTACACGTTTTTCGTTATTACGGCACTATAACGGACAATTTTTAAGTATATTATCTAATTTTCTGCTGTTGCTATTAAACCAGTAAATGTATTGAAAAGCTTAGCTTGGTTTTGCCTAGTCTATGAGGCTATTGTGACATTACAATTACAAGGCAAAGTCCGTTTTATTGTATGATTTTAATCTGCCAAAATATGGCTAAAATTAATGAAGTAACAACAAAGACTACTGAATACACACAACCCGCTCCTTTTTATAGGTACACTTTACATACATTATAAAAATCATTGCAGCAGTAGCACAGTTAATTTTGAATTTTTAAAAAATAGTTGTTGAACAGTATTTAGATACATTTAGCGGTTTTATAACGCCTCAAACATTTTGCTTTATTAAATTCATACGATATATTAACCGACACCATTATTAACGTTCTTTGTTTTGAGTGCGGTTTCTGCACCACGAAGATAATATAGTGTACATTTACGTATTTTACTGAACTTGCTCGTCTTGCTGGCAGGTTGTCTTTAATAATTCATGCATTAAATGCGTAAATCTATTTATCTACATATTTTTTACTTTATACTTCTCTACTCTTCTTGGTTGTGTTCTATGCGGAGAAATTGTGCACTTACGTTAAAGGTATGAACTTTTATTACCAACAGTCTGGGTTTGGTTTTGTTATACATATTTTTAGATAAATTACATTATACATGATATTTGTGTTTGTCTTTAAGTAAAGGACAAGTTACATGTAGCTTCACAATCACAATTATTTACTAGGTTTAAATTATTCAAGAATCTGATTTTAGAACAAACGCTCAACTATTTAAAGTTAAATGAGTATGATTAATTTATTTACACTATACAAATTAGAGTTCATTTATGTGTTAAATACTCTAGATGCAATAATTATGTGGGTTGAGTAACTTTTCCTATATTGCGCGATCTTAATTGTGATTTCCATCATCGTTGGTGAAACTTTCATAATGGCAAAAATGGTAAATGCAAGGCTTCCATATTAAACTAGCACCTAAAATGTTCTCGGGCTCATTTATTCCACACTGCATACAACATTGACAGGTATGTAATCTATGTATGTAATTGATAATGATATATAACAAATATTTTTGAATTCAAGAGTTGGCAAATCGATTTTCCTTGACCCATAATAATTATTCTACACTCCAAGATTAGATAGCTATTGCTATGATTATATGAAAACTTAATCAAAAGGCTTTCACTTGATTTGTATCAGTTAACAGTTTTCAGCGATTTTTAATAAACAGCACAGCAAAGTTGTTACTCATTTTGAGATCAGTAAGAAAGCGAAGGAGAAATAGAAACTTCAAAAAAAGGATTCCCTTAATGACAAAATATCTCACGACCAGTTATGTATTATGAACAAAATATCGTTGTTAACTGTCTTGAACTTGTTCGCAGGCGTACGCAATCATATACCGTACCTAGGTTTGCAACAGTGCGCCGAGACATCAGAAAAACATTCTTGGAGCTCCCAAACTTTTGGATTTCCAATGATATGAAGTGCAGAAATGGTAAAATCAAAGTTAGTATGAAACTGAACTGGTTTAGAGTTTGCTTTTATACTTTAATTGACTTCTGAATTGACTGTGCCTAAGTGCTTAACGAGAGAGATAACATTAAGATTAAATTTACAGGCATTATTAAATACAGCAAAGAGTAAAGATATGAAAGTAACTACGAAGTACATTATTGTACGTTAACGTTATCAGCACATTGTTCTCAGATCGTGCTTATATGTACCTATTACCTATGCTATGCAATATTTCCATGAACTTATCGTTTTTACAGATCCCGCTGCCACACAATAAATCATGGATGTTCCTAAATATCTACGTATAGAATGTACTCATCCATTTAAATGTGCAAAAAGGGGTAGGACAATCTGAACAATGCTACACAGGTAGTTTATTTTTTACTTAAAATGACTTTACATAAAAGGGAAACAGGTTTCGCAGAACGCACAATGCACAACGAAGCATTTATGCTGCATTGATGATGAAAATGTCTAATTGTTTTTTATGATCCATTTGTAGCCAATGACACACTTAAATCATGTTCCATCATTATACCTACTTCTTCATTTAAGTCAGTATGTATATAATGTGCATACGTGGTCGTATCTCAGTAATCTTTATGAAGTAGTTTCTATCACTGTTAACTATAAAGCTACATTGTCATTTCATGTGTTAAAGTTACTTCTTTCTCCTTTCCAAAATCTTTCAATACAATTACTGTTGCAATGACTCAATTTTAATACTACTTTTTCTTGATACAGCAATTTCTATTTCTATATTGTTAGCTTCCAAAAGACTTTAAAGTATATATGTATGATCTTATAAAATCGTCTTAAAATAGTTCTATTCACAACGACCAGAGAAAATCCAGCTCCTTGTTGTGTTTAAATTTTTATGATATAATAGATGTAAATAGTATGTACTATTATCGGTTCTAATTGATTATAAAAAACAGGTAATGTCATCTTCAGAGTCAGTAACCCCGAAGGCGTTGAGATAACAGTAACATTATAAAACGGGTTGTTTTACGGACATTTAAAGCCGTTAGAAATAACATATAGTCAAAAACAAGAAATACATTCGAATGATTTCAAAGCACAACCAAGCTAATGTCGAGTGAATATGTACTAACGTCAAGTGAGAAAAGGAAAAAAATACATAGATGTAAAAGAGTGAGGTAAAGATTAAAAATGACATTTATGCAAAAATGTTACGAGAATAGCTCGAAACTCGATTAAAATATTAACGTCAAACTGACCATGTAAGATATAATCTGAAACGAAACGAGCGCTGCTGCAATGCGAAAATGCAATTCTAAAAACGTGAAATGAATGGTTTTTCCAACTACATATCATCATCACATTAATTTAAGTCTGCTTTTTTGTACTAAAATATGTGTTTAATTTAAACATAATTATTTATGTTTGTATTGGATTGACGATTAGTTAGATCGATCAGCGAGAAAGCTCGAAACATAAGCAGTCATTAAAATATATGTTGTAACAAAAAAGAACAAGATAGTAAGGTTGTCTCCGACAAGAAGTTAACTAAAGGACTGTCTTATATATGGGTGTGTTAAGACCATTCAGTGGGTTGTTGGAATAATGATAAAAATAAAATTAAAATAAACTTGTCACGAAATCGAATATTTTTTAAAATTTTTAATAATAAGGAAATGTACTTTTGTATATAATTTTTATATATATGCAATTGTAACATTAAAGATAATATGATTAGGTATTATTAAATTATCGTTTAGATTAGATACTTTCTTTTTGGTGTAGTTTTTTGGTTTCACATGATCAACATCCAAATAACAATCAGCCATATAGACATACAATAGTAGCACGAAACATTTTATAGTATAATATCTCTACTAACAAATAGAATAGTTCAGTACATAAACTAATATACACAACGACAATAATTTCAACACTATTTAATGCATTTATGTAGCAGATTTTTTAAAAAAATACGTCAAAGAAATTACCCAATCAACCCTTCCTGAAAGCAGAATTGTGAAGATTCAAACCGTTTTCAACGATCCACGAAAACTGCACTCACATAGATGGAATACGAATTTAGGTTTATATAACAAACAATATATGCGATGATAGTTGTTGGTAAAATTGTGGTAATAATAATGATAACGAAGATAACAAAAATCACGGGGTGGCATTATTGTGATACTGAATCATTATCATAATCTGACGCGACTACTTATTTGCAGCAATTATATTACAACAACGATAAGCAACAATAAAAGCATAAAAAGCTAAACAGAATTTGGAAGATTTTATAGACTACATACGCAAAATGCACAATAATTACAAATGAAGAAATATAGAATTACAATTACAGGATAACATGCAACACAGGATTTACATGCATATAGATGCACTTTCACAAATAAAGAAACGAAAATCAAAGTTAATTTAATGACATTTATAATGTGTGATTATCTTATAAGGGTTATGGGTTATATAACTTTGTATTCTAAGGTTGTGTGGTAGCAGTCTACCGTTAAAGCTCAAAATAACTTTCTTTTTGCTTTCTTGAAATCGTGCACACATTGCAAAATGTAACAACGTACTAATACGGTACACAGTGATCATACAAAGATTTACACAGGACATTTATATAGGCTTTAACACATATTATAATTTGTTGTCTGAAACACAGAGACACAGTACACACGTATATACATTGCAGTATATATAATTTACGCACTTATTAAGGACTGTTTTTGCAAGACACATTACAAACATTTACAAACGTACAACACATTTTGTCAGATAGTGAGAACGAATGCCCGAAAAAGTAATCGTATTTAATTAAATATAATAATAAGTATAATAAAAACGTTTTATGGCATATAGTATATATTACTTGTAGACTTGTAGTAATTACAATAGTTATTCCCGTTGAATGCATGATATCATGTCTGCGTAGTATGTAAATATAATATACGTCAATTTTGAAGAAATTATAGAAAAATTATGAACATGGCTTGACTAACAACTTTATGCAGAGATAGTAAATACAAATTTCGCCTCCCCCTTATTAATCATGTCATTTTAACAAAACATGTAAAAACGTCTTAAATAAGTATTTAAAGAGAACGATCCTGTTTTCCCTGTTCATATTTGGCCTAATTGTTGAATTAAATATGTATATATGGATATAACAATTTAATAATAATCACGATGAACTTCCATGCAAGAATGAACCCTAGATTTATTTTTATGTGTATTAACGTGTTGTAAGTATTTTATAGCTTTTTCAAAAACACTTTGTGCCATGGAGCTGGTTCTGTAGAAGGGATTTCGAATGGGGAAAATGTCAACGTCCCTAAAGGCGAAAAGTGTGTGATGTAACTAGGCACATCCTTTCCGTATAATAATTACAGTGTATGTTATGTTAGTGAAAGTGTAGTAATAACATTAATAACAGTCAAAAATGGAGTTCAAGTGTGTGCAATCTTAGATGTCGTAATCAAAAACATCCTGATATTTAATGTGATTTTCATAGCATGTATGTAACAACTTACTTTTAAGAACAACTTTCAACCATTTAAACAACGGAGGAGGAGCGAACTATTTCAATGTATTGTAGAGGGGCGGGTAAGACATAATAATAGGTTATGTACTTGATTGGAAAAGTTTCAATTTGATAGAGAGGAATACAGTATAGCAACATTTAATTTATGATTAGATTATAACATCAAAATTTTAACCGTATTAGTGTTTTAATGTACATTATTACAACAGAGGTAGTGTCTAATGCATACCTTGTAGTAAACGTGAACGTCGCCGGATTTACATCTTTAAGAAATCGTGGCGATACATAAATATTACGAATAATGGTTGCATAACACTTACAAGTAGTAATTAACTATTTGAATAGTGTTACAATAAACAATAATATGGCAATTAACCAACCAGCAGGAGAGCCTCCAAAGGATTGTCAAAACGTCCACTTAAAAGTAAGTAAATGTATATATATAATATATTATTTCTTTAAATATTTCTAATGTTATTACAAAGTATGTATGTCTTCTTGTTTCCTTCCCTCCTCGTTTTATACCCTAGACTAGAAATTACACAACTACCTTCGATAATACACCATGTCTCTGATCGAATGCGACATTTCTTTCCTATATACCGTCTAGCTAGAATACGATTTATATGAACAAAATGTCTACAGGCTAGAGATATATAATTTTCTTACTATTGCAAAATTCCTATTCCCGCAGGGAAAGTCTTGCCTTGCCTTTTTTCGAGGGAGCACATTCAAAAAAGTCACGGGTATCAATAATTTCCTACACATAAACGCATAAAAAACAACATTTTTTTCTCTTACTTGTTAACTGCATGCAGAGAAGATATATAAATGTAATCTACTAGAGATGACTGATTATATTGTGTGACTTACACAAACAGAGGAGAAGGATTTTAATGTTCGTTGCTTTCCTAGTGTAACTTAGTTGTGTTCACTTCACAATACACAAGAGCAATTTTCATAACTATCGATTTAACTCTGTTATTTCTATCTACATTAAAGATCATTCTTTATATACACAGACAACCAATTTGTATTATATAGTAGTTCCAGTTAGTTGTTAGTAATTAGAAGAAGTTGTATGTAATTTTCCTCAATCGTAGTATAACATAGGGTATTTTTATAGATAATATTGTATTTACCTGGCTATATAATAAGTATTTTACAGACCTATGTATAGCTGTATTTTACTTGTAACTTTTATGTCAATTAAATATTGAGGTCGTCGTGTAGTCGTTTGGTGTGCAATGTATATAAATATTATGCACGATGTTACATCAATGTTTTATGCAGTTGATAATGGTTTATATATAAGGAGGATCTAATAATATTAACGATAATTATTAATAATGATGATAATAATAGTAATTATAAGAGTAATTTAATAATAGGTATAGTTAATAATTTTTATTTTTAATAATCAATCACTGTTTTTGTTTTCATTTGTTTCAATTTGCCGCGTTCGCTTTTCCATTTTTCCCAGCGGCAGGTGAAGACGCTGGTGGCGGTGGTCCATCTGTTGGCGTTGCGGCAATGGGCGAGGATGGAGAGCCACCCTCTGAGCGAGGAGGCATTCTCTCGTTGATTGCATCCAGTCCTTTGGCTTCTTCAAATGACATAATCTTGTGATTTGCTGAGAATCCTTGGAGAGCTACACAGAAAATAAAAGCAATAAAATTTTTAGCCATGAGACATATACTCATAGAATATGAGAACTATATAGAATCGCTTCTCGTCTTGTTACCGTTTCTAAGTGTCGTCCTTCCACCAGACAGTGCTCCCAATGGCAGATTACCGGTTGGAGTGAGACCCTTAAGTTGTAGCACACTTTCGCTTTCCTCACTATCAAGAATAAAACAATTACGATACGTCTTTAGAGGTGGCAAAAACACAGTTCTACATGATCATTTCACCTAATTAAATTTTCTTTTAAACAAAACAATACATACCGAAGCACGGAGAAGACTCTGGCCATTTTGCCAATGGCTCGTATCTTATTCCTGATAACCTCCTTTCTTGCCATAGCTGAAGCCGCTAAATAAATTATGGAAGGGACAGAAAATGGAGGAACAAGATTAGTAAACAATGGCCAGAACCTTGATAAGCTTTTTGAAAATACTTTTGTGATAATGCAATTATTTCAGTATTTTTCAGTATCACTACGTTCTCAAAGCATTTTACTAATGTAATTTAATTATGATAATATAATATAAATCAAGACATTAAAAATTATAGACCCAGTCACAACATTTCTTTCGTAATCTTTCAAGAACAAAACCATAACCAATTAGATAGTAATGTTTATGAACAAAAAACCATGAATTAATAGTAATAATCATAAAAACAAATAACGCAATCATCAAGAAAATCAGTTTCATCAATCACCACCACTCGAGTCTAGACGTATCTGGCTCATGTATTATTATTTATTTAGTTATCATCATCAACCAGTCAAATCAGACGTTAACCAATACCACCAGTATTAAATGCTTGATCATTATACATTAAGATGCGTTTGTTAAGATTATCATTTACCAAATCCTACCATTTTGGAAAAGATAACTAGTAAACACGCAGCGAATAGTAAGTTCTGTGTATCAATCACTGATTTTTAAACATGACACATCATTAATTTTACACAGCAGTTACATTATTATGGTAATAGCTATAAACAGCAGTGCTTATATCAGCCGGATTGCCAAAAACTCCAATGGCTTCGTTTTGAAAGCCTTTGTACAGGTTGATATGAGTTCCTTTAACGTTAATTCAAAAACCAAACACGCAATATATGAATATAAAACTACAGGGTTGAACGGGACAATGGATTTAAATATCCTGTAGTTTAACTGAAGTCAGTTTTTTTTTACCAAAGTGTTGAATTGACGGGAATATGAAATATAGATTGAGAGAGCATAAGAATCTCTTCGTATTTAGTACATTTTAAAAGAATATTTTTTTAGTTATGTATCACTTTCACCTGTAGTTGGGTGCCTTTACGGTTGCCTGTTTCCGGATGCTCTAAGCAAGCAAAGCCTTCTACGAATTTGGTCAAAAAAAGTTATTCAAGCTCAACCAAATAAAACTCAACGTTACTAGAAAAAGCAGCAATTTAAAGGTACAAAAGTTCGAAAATATTACATATTTGTAGTTACAAGTATGTTACTCGAGTGAAAAATCAAGCAATTAAATCAAAGCGAAAGCGAAAGATATTTTATGTGGGTCCAGTTATTTTAGAAGTTCTCATTTCTTAGTTGACGCTTCTTAACCGAGTCATGAGGTTTTGTGGACAACCTGTTCAAGCAACCTTGTTTGCCTAAAGATATAGGTGATAGGTGACATGCGAAAGTAAAGATTTACTGAACAGTACATCTAAAATCCTAATGTGATAGGTACATAAATGTAACATCAGAAGTTATAGTGATCTTTTTCATTTGTTTATCGGCGTGTCGATGATAATGTACAGGATAAGTATATTGGTATATGTAAAGGGGGTGAAGCCACCAGTCATTTTTACTGTTTAAAATACAAAACGAATATCATAAACAATTTAAAGTTGGGAAGAGTGTAAAAGGTATTTACTTGATCGCACGCACTAACAACACTTTATCATAAATTTTATATACAGGAATGATTCTATAGGTAGATAGACATGCTGCCAGTGTATAAGATAAGAAACAAATAATTTGCTCTTTAATTGATGACATTTATAGAAAGAGAAACGTGAGTTCCTGCAACCTTTCCAGAAGGCACAATAAACGTGCGTATTTCTAGAACATTTTGCAATAACAACTACATTTTTATGGATAACAATCACTTCAAAAGACAAGAAGTTCAAAACGTGTGTTTTAAACTGGAAAACTAAAGGATTCCAAGGTACGTGTCATCGTGTCAAAAAGGGGTATAGTATGTGTATATTTCTAAAACCATGACAAGACAGATCATCATCTTTGCCATTCACCATCATAACAGCAACAAACAGGAACATGGGACATTCACACAACTTCCCAAAATCCACAATCACACACACACACTAACAACAATACGTACGACTATAAAAATGTATACCTGCACAAATACATATTTACATATACATAAATTTACAATTTGATACGAAAACAACAATACTCATGCACAAGTCTATTTTTTCTTACCACTTAATGTCTTACAGTTAAACCATACCTACAACAACGTTTAGTTCCAATATTTTCGTACGGGTATTGCTAAATTCTAAAATTCTAACAATATACTAGCTGCTAGCTTCTTTGTACTTGCCATATAAAATAAGTGCTTGGTATTCAGCCGAAAATATTAGCAAACCAAAATTAGCATGCTTGGTAACTCAAAAAAATCCATCCAGCTTATACATGCAACAATTAATCCGAATTAGTAGAGAAACCAGCGTCATTGCATGTTAAAAATGATAAAGAGAAGAAGCACAAGAAGGAGAAAAAAAATTTGTGCACATTCACTGAAACCATCAATAATATTAAAATATATTGGTTGTTAGAAAAAAAGCACCAGGAAAAGAATTGTTAAAAGTGCATGTGAAAGAAAAAGGGGCAAATTTCAACAGGCAATAAAACTATCTCATTTATTTCAGCATCACTACATGACTTCACATTTTTCTGTTCTTTTTTGTTTATCTCAACTTACCCATTTCTTTGCTCTCGCTCAGTCGCCTGATATATTGTCCTAATATATAACAGTCACAAATTTAGAATTGGAGTAGTGTGATGTTGAGAGCATTACAAATACATACATAAACTTTATAATATTTTTGCAAATCGATAGTAACTTTCTATTTGGTAGGGTTCTAGAACATACACATATATATAGTATTTATAAACAAAGTTGACATGTACAGTGTATTATGTGGAATTGGTGTAAAAAAAGTTTGAAGCATATTAATGTGCATAAACCTATAAATTTTGTGAATACTTACGAAAATGGAACATTGGCAATATTGTCATACGTATGTATGTTTATTAAATTAACATAGATAACCAATGTAGATAGAAATGTAAAAATTCATAAATTGGGGAAAAGGTTTCTAGAGGAGTAATATTATAGACATATAAATTGTACTATCGACAATATGAAGAAAGCTACAGGCTTTTATGCTACTGCTACGTGACAAGTTCACGAGCCAGTACTAAAAAGGTTTTCTAATCATCCTAACACATACCTATGTAATTTACTATATTGACCAACAGGCTAGGGTCCATTGCATGCACTATAAATATTTACGTAATAAAATAGGGCTCGTGGAAATCTCTATTTCTAGACTGCTGGTATCACAATCACAATTGTGGTCATATTTTCACCTATTTTGTTTCACCATTACCACCCACCCAGATAGTGTGACAATGCTCGTTCACAAAGAACATTTTTGTTCGACTGTAGTATCCATACAACCACCTAAAGAATCAGGTACTCTTGAATAGCGACCACACCACATACATTCTCACTATTATAGTCGTTGTCGTTCGAGATCATTTTAATTCAGTTCTCACACAGAGCAATAAAAATGAAATGTTCTGTCTGCTGTCTACATAACTTATACCGAGTACACACATACCCTAAAGTTATAATCAGATGTACCCTACGCACGTTCCAGGAACTGGCAAGGAAAGCACATTATTACCTTTTTCCACATTTTCATTCTGGTTCATTCTGTGCTAACATCGTAGTAACTGAACTATCAATTCCTTTTATTATTGATAAAAGTTATTGGGGCTATTTGTATCTACTTTTATTTCGCTGTGTATGTAGTCTACTAGCATGTCCTGTCACATTTCACAATGTTTTTTAAATGAAGGGATACCAACTCCTACGCTAGCCTCGTGTTCAGCATAATGAAATTTTAGAGAAAAATACTAAAAAAATATGGTACATGTAGTACGCTCCACTGGAAACTGAGATACTCCATAATCCGAAAAAGTTGCAATTTTTTTACTATATTGCCCCATTCATTCCCACCGTTACAAGATCGTCGTTGTTTCATGGCAATAGCTATATGGCTATAACAACTACTGCTACTTGAACTAATCCAGTTTAGATTAGAACTCAATAAAAATATAGATTAGCATTTTAGTCACGCTCTGATTCGATGCACTAAATTTTCTCTAGCTACATGCACGAGAGGCAGTGCTCGTGTAGTTTTATTCATACGGCATAAAGGTACACAGCGATACACACGACACTATCTAAATACTAAACAACTACTAGTTGCCTTCCACACACCAACAAGCTAACATTTCAAGCAGCATACGTTTTTTACCAAGTAGCCATTCAAGTAATGAGTTGGTAGTATACATTTTATGTTAGCCAAAACCGTTCCTTGTTTACTATAATAACTACGGCCTCTACTGTTAAGTACTTACTATTTCCTGAAATATTGGACACTACGTACAAATCAACTATCTGAAGTTTGTTTGAAGCACCAGACCCAGGAGACTGCAGCATTTTAAAAGTTAACTTTCTCCTTATCAGCCAGCCATATCAGGACATGATAGAAAGATGGCAGCGACACGCTAATAAACTTGTTAAATTGCAAGGGAAAAGTTTACAGCGTACAATTTATGAGTATCCGCCACAGGTTCATCATCTTTTGCTTGTGTTGGTTTGCAAAACTGCTTGAATTTTTATTAGCGATACTTACTACACGCCCGCGTTGAAGCACTAAATTATGCAAAAGAGCAGCATCAAGCAAACTTTCTTTGAATGCGTTTAAAATTAAAACATGAATTGATCGTGAAATTCCAGGAACAACGTATTTTGTCCCAAAAACTTAACAAGTAACTACCATTGCCGCTAATACAGTGTACTATTATGCTGGCTTGACTATTGGGAAATAAACTTGTATTATACAAGTTATTCATTGTGCATGAATCCTTCCGATTTCCTTTGTTGTGTATATTTTGAAGCCAACCAATCGTATTAATAACTGATGATGCAATGATATAAGATATTGTGTCTCGATTTTCACCCTAAAGAGCAAATAACGATTTACAAACAAGTTCACAAGCTTATTTAAGTGGAAAAAGGTCTTAAACATATTGACATAAACAAAATTTGTCTCATCGGTTTTCAAAAATAAATTTTCCGATTTGACGAACTCGTTTCGACTCAGGATATATTAAACTCGAACTCCACTAGCTACGCTGGCTCAGCTATTTACAAGAACGAGAACGTAAAACTTTTTAAAGAGCTTTCAATATTACGTTTTATAAAATAAAGTAATCGGCTATTAACTGAATTCTGACTATTGATTGAAAATAATTGTTTCTTCAAAAAAACTAGCAGGGGAGAAATTACAATAATACTAAAGTGAATTTTTTAATAAAGCGACTACATAAATTTTAATTAAATAAATGTATGTACATATTTTCTGCAATATGCCATCCAAAATTAGGATGGTATTGGTATACACAATTCGTGGTTAAACCTGGCTAAAAACTGAATAACACAACACCAACAGCAAAATATTGTACTACTTACAATTAGTTATCATTTTCATACAGGCATATTTTTATTGTACAATTTTATAGTTGTTTGTTATTCAAGACTGATTTCATTGGAAGCTGTTGTGCTTTTCACTCAAAGTAAAAACCACAACAAGAAAAATTCAGTAACTTTTGGTTTGTATTCTTTCTCGTTGCGTTTCTCATGCAGAGGAAAACATTCCAGGTAGTACAAAGCAAAACTTTCTCTAACACTTCCAACTTCTCAATCATTTTCTTGTTTGCTCAAAAAGTGCAATTCATATGTATTTTCGAAAACATAAAGGCAGTAAATATAATGAATGATTTAGCAAGAATCCCATGTAATCACGTAAGTATTACTTTCCGTAAGTAAAGGAAATTACTTATGGCACAGTGCGACAAGAACTGACATTCATGGTGGGAAATTACAGTGTTACATACTGGCAGTTATGAAAATGCTTTCTTGGTAAACTTTCCCCCTTCCCGGGCAAAATGAACTCCCTCTGAAAAGTTGTAAGTGAAAATGATTTGACACGATAAAAATGACATGCAAACAACGGTAGACGAGCGCTCCTCTTGAAAACACTTACAATTGTTAATCACCCGTTTGGTAGGGCACACATCGGATAGTATCAAAACAACTTCGCAACTGTACATTGTGTACAATACACAATGTATAAGTTTACCACGCCAGAATGAAACTAGATTTTTGTCAATATTTACACTTGTCCATTATCATCATCATCTTCATTATTCCTGGTCAGAGTGTGTTTTTATACTTTACACCTCAACAAGCTAACGTTTGATGTCCACATAACCCGCAATATTGTTAAAAAGTTCTATAGGTAAACTGTGTTCTGCTTTCCACCATTACAACGTAGTTGGGAACAAAGTGGCGTGCAAGTCCTAAATAATCAAGGCTTCACACAGCCAGCTATACTTTATACTTTCTATGTCCATATAACATATTATTGAGATTTATAGGCTGATTGATATATATGTATGTATAGTTAAACGTATGCATGTGTTCGCCGTGCGGTCTGTCGGGTAGGGAAGTCGACATGTTGTTGGAGTGATGTTACCGTGGGCAAACTTTTGATCTTTCCCTTCTCTATTTGTTTTGCACCATTTTTCTCGTAACGAATGAACACTACATCATTCTATCATCACTATCACCGACAACCTTGTCATTTCTTATTCCCATACATTCAATCCAGCAGACTCAAACTAAATCTACATAGATACAAAACACGATTCCACCACATTTCATCCTTATCCGTCCATGCACGCATATTGTGTGTATTTGAGAATCAAATTAGATAAAATATTCTCCTCAAATAAACAGTGAGATCGGGATAGTTTGATGTGTGTGCTTTCCCTAAACCAAACGAACTATCTACATACGCGAAATTTGACGAACTACAGGGCCAGTTTATGGCAAACCAATCAAATCCTCTGGTTTATTTGATTTTGCCGAGTCCTTCGTTTTGACAAACAGACATGAACATGGTCTACACAACAGCCATCACAACACGACAAAGGAATCACTATTGCTATATACCGGAAACTCATGTTTATACAGCAGTGGAACGGAAATGCTAAATGTACATATGTAAATCATACATCAATTCACACATCTTATTTAACTCTAAATTTGGTTTGGAAGTAACCTTATTTTGAACTCGGAAGAGTTTCGTAAAGATAGACTACTAAAATGATGCAAGCAATAATAACGTGTTACCATCACTTGATTGGTCTGCATTTTAAATTGAGAAATGGTATCAACGAACATTTTATGTAACAAAAAGTTCTGATTTCTCTACACATTTTTATCTTGATATGTTACTTTAAAGGGTACAAATTGGTAAGCATTTGTCTGAAACGGTTTACGACACGGTTGATGGAACTAGCGACTCTTAAATTTTTTATACAACCATTGGGGTTCTATATATGCTCGTATTGTAACGTATCGCATGTTTTTATTTTAAGAAATAAAACAAATTTTATTTCGCCGACTAAAAGATAAAATCAAGACATGCAGTGTGAATTGTGATCATAGCTATCGATGTACCTATAAGTTCATGCATTTGAAATTGGTAGAGAGCAAGGGGAAAAGAGGTACGGTACAGAGTATTTCAACTTACTTCAAGTGGCACTGTGTTTTGGATGACTATTTGACTAAGATTTGACGTGTGATGGAAATGGAAGCTATGCCTACTTTAGGGCTCCCTTGGAATACAAATGAGTATACTATAAGCGTCTGTCTATACATACTTACAGGCATACGAGGACATAATCAAATGTTTTGACCGGTCTTCGTTAATAAATATCTCTCATGAATGTAAATCACTGTTCGTCAAAAGCATGCATATAAATAGTGCATTTCTTTTGCTTTCCAATGATATACCACTCTTGGGTTAAAAGTATCTGGTGAAGAATGCCGGGTTTCGAAATCGAAATCTTGATTTTGCATTTTTTTAACGTTTTTTAAAATTCTGATCTAAATTACTTGTCGTCATATGCCTGCATTTAATCAATTTTAGAAACAAAAATGGGTTAGTTGGGTTCACTATGATGGGCCTGTAAACATAGTTAAATACACAGTACAACAAAATTCATGCCATGGGTATTCTACCTGGTGCCCATCACCCATAAACCCCATTCCAAACGGATTGACCGTTCCGGAGTCATGAACTAAACAATTTTCAAAGTTTGAGTTCAAGGGGTCAACCAATTTGGGTCCAACTTTACAAAATGTCCTACTCATTAACATGTTTATACATTGACTATTTATGTACATCTTTCACCTCAAATTCGTTGGAGTGCTACTGAATACCAATAAATAGGAAGTCATAATAACTTGAGTAATTTTATGTGAATGTCACAGATTGTAGTTAAAATTATACCTTCATAAAAAGCAGTATGTAGTTTAGATTTTCACCCTTACTTTGTATTACTTACAAATTAGAAGTGTTCTACCAGTAACTCCAACTTGTGGGTGCTTTAAAACAAATATTTTATATTTTTGAGCATCGTGAAAGTGTACAGACGTAAAACAAGTAGATAGTCATGTTTTTTCATTGTAATCTACCGTTTTCGTAAATTTGCTTCACACAGCCTGAAATCAATTTTCATTATTACTGTACCTGCCACATACACCAAATCAGTCGAAATGAATTTTTCTAAAGCATACATTCGTTTTCATGAATCACAATTTTCAGCTACATTAAATTCGTACAACAAGTGTGACACGTAAAAGATACATTCTGTATAGGAAACTCTTTAAACCTTGTAGAGAATAAAAAATTAAAAGCAAGATGAATTGTTGTTTTTGTCAATGGATCAGCACCAGGATAATCCTTTGTTTCATATACAACCAGCTGGAGAGTAGTATTCATTTAGAGAAAGCATTTTAACCCTGAAATGTCGGGCCATGAAGATCGACTGCATGCATACTATATATGTTAAGCTTCTTTATTTTATACACAATACAACACATCATGACAACTGATGAAAAGGGTAGCTTTGGGTTGCGACATTACAGACGGGAATACTATGCTTTAACGTTGATTGAAACTTGTCCAGCCAAGCAGGTAGTTCGAACATTTTACTTACGTAATAGAACAACATGAAATACATAAAATACAATGATTTTCAATTTCTATTCATGTATCTAACTTGTCGGTATACAAAGTGAATCCTTTCAATCTAAATAGACACACAAACCGTCAGACCTGAGGTTTTGGCAGTTACATAGCTATCTCGTCAGATTTCTCTTGTGTGTTTGTGGAAACGTGTGAAATCTTTTCACTTGGTATATTTTACAACAGAAATAACCAACGAAAACATCTTCCTCCAAATGGTTTGTATATAAGATTGTTGAATAATGGCCTACAACATCACCCATATATTTGCCATATTTCTACCTGCAATAATAACAGTGCTCCTGTCTTCCTGTGGTGAATATATCTCTATAACTTTCTGTAAATGTGCAAAGGTGAAAGTATAAAAGAGGGGAAGCTGAAGATGATGTTGATACGGTATGGTGTTGCTGACAAGAATGACGTCAATGGGAAAAACGAACGTATATTTTTGCATTTCTATATATTTAGCAAGGGTCTATCAAGAAGCTCAAAACTCGGTCATAAAAACCACTATAACTATATATATATATAGTTGCAGACAAACAACAACATGATCTACTTATAGAACAACAGGAATATAGCTTTGCGTCCATCATACATTCTGCATCCGAAAAGAAAGGTGTTTTCCAGCAAGTATATATAATAGTAATAAAAACTTTATCGCGGCATACGTAGATTTTTGTATACACACTTATGTCAGTGGATGTATACACATATATATCTGCTTCATATTTTCCATTGTTGCTTGAGGTAAAAAAAGAGAAAAACGACAAGAGAGTGAAGTGAACGACTAAAAAATACATGAAAGCGAAAAGGATGGCTAAAAAGATAGGTAGATAGCATATTTTTGGCTCTCTGGCGTTAACTCCAACTGTACTTCCTGCACATTAGTTTTATTTCTTCAACATGATCGTCGTACCTACTTCCGCTTTTTGGGATGCCTACCATCATTTTCTAAGCTTTCTAATGTGACACGCATTTTTAAAACAGCGTTGAAAATAACAACATAAATGAACAAACTGTGGTACTACTTTGTAGTGTGGTACGTACGAGAGAAAAATAAGTTTTCGTCGTATAAATGTACTCGACATGCGAAGGGAAAGTGTAAATTGAATAGGGATTGAATTCCTTGCTCTTTTGTGAAAGTTACTACCACTTCTTATCCCTCAACGGGCCCAATTACTCCGGGTGTAAGCGCATGTAAGTGGAAAGCGCTGTTCTGAGTTTCCTTTACTTCTTGTGGAATTACTTCTTCTCGTGGAATGTTCTCTTCTATCTATTTTGTAGCTTATAACACAACATGGTAGTAAAGATGATTGTACACAACGTTTATTGTAGAACGATGCAGGGCTCTCCTGCAGTTTCGTTTCGCACTGAAAATACTGTGCGACAGATTCGCTGAGCTTATTATAGTATGGCTGGTTGGCTTATAAAATGAACTTATAGAAATTTTCCTGCTGAAAAGCTTGCTTTACAATGGCTACCAAGAAAAAGGCAAAATATAAAATGCAGTACATAAGTTTATATAAAATGAAGCATATAAATAGCATTGAAAAAGTTTAATAGTATACTAGTTCGCTTTCTACTTTGTCTAATAACTAGTAATGCTAAATTACTACTGCTAGTACACAGCTACTAGTGCTGTGGTAAAGTAAAATGTTATCTGTGTGTATACACAACCAGTTAACACATAAATTTCTAACAATACGAAAAAATACTACGGCCAAGCAAATAATATTTCCTTTGCAGACTTTCTGTACGCTACAAATGGAGAAAAGAGTTTAGAAAAAGAAAGTAATGATTGATAGTGCGTTTAAATGTTTTAGTAAGTTTAACTTTTAAATATTTCTATACTACAGCTAATATTTATACGATGAAAAATCATGTAAGTTAATACTACTGAGTAACACGGCGTACTTAAGCATCTTACCATGTACATACAGACCAGTTTAAGTAAAAAGTAGATTGGCAACCATGAAGCTTTTAATTTGTAGTTGACGTTTAACGATACTTCTAATATGCTATTTTTCATTTAGTTAGGTACATCCTTCAACTTTTTACATCTCTGACTCTTTTTATCTATTTTTTCCAAACGATTCCTGACCTTTACTTTATCTTTTGTTTGGTTCCAACTAAAAGTTCCTGACTATTTAAAAATGTCATTTTTATGCTACAAACTGCTTATGGTAGTGTGACAGCGGCTTACAACTAAAATTAACTACGGTTCGAGAGAAACCGAGAGAAATACACATCTTACCGTCTTCAGCGCCTTCCTCTCCTTCCGCCATCAACTCGTCATCAGAGCAGATGTTAAGAACATTGACAAGCATTTCGGTCACTAAAATAAACATAACGTGATAATGTAATTGGACCATAAATACCCATCAGAGATATTTTAATCCCAAGTAGGTACAAATGTGGATAAACTGAAAGACACCAAACCTACATGTTCTGTATGAAAGAAGAATATACAAAAGGATGTTAAATGCTGCGTGACGCGAACTTACCCTTTTCACCAACAAATGGTAGAGACCACGTAAAGACGTCCATAAAATTGGGTAGCCAGTACGGATGTGGAGAACAATTGAACTGTCGAATGTTCATGACATTGTTTTCGTACTTAAGAACGGCAGCCTGTATTGTAAAGAGTATAATATAAGTATACGGTGATAAGGGCCAATTAGTAAAATAAAGATTTAAATTAGGTTTTTTCACTTACTTTGTTATTATAGACATCGAGATAGTTTGGAGCTGAGAAGATCGTGATTAACGATGGAAAACCTGTTGTTTGACTTTTTCGATACATTCGATACCTAAAAACATCAGCACAGTTCATTGACGAATTCTCATTTAAAATACTTGTAATATTTGAAAAGCTTAAGGTTGTGTTTTTTGCACTTCAACAAGCATGCATGTAAAATAGCTGAACACTTACCCGGCATCCTGTGCTTCATGAGCTCTAATTATGGACAGGAGGTTATTGTTTTGAAGGAAATCACAGCAAGCTGCATAGCTGAAAAGTAATTAGAAAGTAGTTCGTTTTGAAACATCAGCATTCGTAATTACAGGCAAACATACGAACATTTTTTCACCAAAACTTGTTATTTCAATAAAACATGACGGCAGTACGTATTTAAGCGGATTGTTATTATTTTTTTTAAAAATCACAACACAATTTCTATTGAAGGGAATTCATATGACCTTTTACTGTCGAGTACAAAATATCAGCAATATTATGAGACACTCAAGTTTTAACTAATTGGAAACACGTAGTTTTTGCAAGGAGAAATCAATGCGAAACTATGTGTGTCCCTTGTCCCCTCCCTCCCCGACATGTTTCACTGTGTAATGAATAATGAAACACAGTGTGAGTTATATGGTAGGATGTATTTTGTCGTTATATTCTAAACACTGTGTTTATAAAAAACCGAACAATTGACTGTATTGGTACTCCTTAGTTTGTGTATAACATGGTTATTCCAATCGATCATAGCATTCCTACGAAACTAGAACAGAAGTAAGATTTTGTTTAGAGGGGAAGACTGTAGACACATTTCTGATTAGTTTCAGCCGAGACAACGCAGTGTAGATAGGACGCCATTTTCGTATTCCATTTCCTCTTTGTACATTTGAAAATCAATTTAATTTATTCAACTTTTTATAACTTTACCACCGTCAGTCAGTACCAATAATGAAAAGTAATTCGAATCTTGTGATGCATAGTATAGTGGAATTGCAAGGTGGCAGATAAAACGATACTCATCATTACAGTTGTATCCTCCAGCGAAACGGGGAGAATATAAATGACAAACTTAAGGAAATACCCACAATTATGTGAATGTGAATCATGGTCTAAACAGACACATACATAAGAGCTGCAATGCAAGTTGGATTATTATACATTCAAAGGATTACTTATCATATCTCTCTCCCAAATGGATAAGATTTTCTTCATCTCTCTGGATTACCCATTCAAGCAAATGTTACCGCTTTGGGAAATAATATCCCAATGCTCATCATATCAAAATAGCAGTTGCCCCCATTTCCCCCAGTAAACTTGTGCGATAACAAAAATTGAAGCAATGCACGGGAAACTATATATGCTTTCCTGAAGGAAAATCCTTACTTTCTCTGCATTATAATGTAACCTTTAAAGTATTGTCTGTTATATTTGTGTAGGTATGTGTACCATGCCAGAAAATGATTTAGACCACAGTTCATTTTATTACCACTGAAAAATGTCTTGTACCTTCAGTCTCATATTTATACGTTATTTTCCTCACTAAATAGAATTATTGATCCTATCCGAAATATAAATACATTCTCACAAGACTNAATAGAATTATTGATCCTATCCGAAATATAAATACATTCTCACAAGACTGAAATCGAAAGTGACAACTTTTCATACATAGCAGCAGCTTAAAATTTCAATGCTTTTGGAGTTTCAAAATTTCAAAAGCTACAATCAAAGATTTTATGTAAAAGAAAACGATCCTTTTCTTTTTGTGTAAAAATCTAAACGACTTTCCATCCACCGCCATACACAATAATACGAACTCATATGCGTTTATATACGTAGTGTATTATCGTATCGTCAGACTTTCTAATAACACCAAGATGACTACTTCATTCCCTTAAAGCGCCAATAGGCAATATTACACTTTTTCTTTCAAAAGCTATCAACAGTAACTGCAAATGGTATGAGTTCTGTCATTCTTTTAGCCTTGAAACGGTTACAGCTACAAATCCCTACGTAATATGACGAAACAATAATGTCTCCAAATGTTTCAGTGAAGGGTCCCTAGGAAAGCTATAGGGTGCACTCAAGCATTATGGCATCCAACCACCCTCTAAGTTTCAGTAAAACGAATCCAATACGAATTTCCTTTTTTTATTGCAAAGCAGTATAGTAGAAAGTGGAAACCACGCCGGGAAAAAGGGCACAATACAATATTTAGGCACAAATGTGTGTGCATCTTCTAGCTTTGTATATGAACACACACACACAGAGTTCGAGGGTACTGTTGCATTGCATAACATATCTGGGCTCCTGGACACATATCAGCAGTATAGTGGAACGCTGGTATTTTTCTGTCTCATATTGCAATGCCGTCCACCAGTTTTTTTATTCTGGTTGAAACCAGTCAGTGTGCCATCAAACCAAGTTTTCTGGTTGGAGAAAGCAACGAAAAGAATTTTCCTGCTTTCTTTTACCGCTGAGGCACTTAAAAGAAACTTGCTATCTTATGAATGCCCAGCTCACAACTAAAAAGTTACTTCCTCTTTTTCACTTTTTACTTATACTTGTAGCACCATATAACATTGATTTTGAGGATTAGAAGCGTAACACATCGAGTTGTGTGTTGGTTGGGTACTACTGAACTGGTGCTGGGAAAGCTATACAAATATACTGTATTTTGTATGTGCCTGCCGAAAGAAACATCTACGAGCAACAGCAGAAGCATAACATCAGGCACGAAAAGTGGACAAACTGACTGGTTGGTTTCTCTTTCTGAGGGGTTTACATGTTTTCATCTGAAGTGGTCGCCATCAGTTCGTCAAGCAGAAATTGTGATGGTGGTGGCATAGAGTTCTAGACTACTGGAAGTATTATAAAAATGAAACCGTTTTTCTCTCTCACATTTTATCCATTCGTACAGACTTCGAGAAAAATACTACGAACTCTGCTACATAAGCACTCTCACGGTTACTACTTTGCCAGAATAATTTAGGTTTACAAGGAAAAAGCTAAACGCAAAGCAATAGATAGCTAACAGTTTTGTATTTATTATTAAGTGTATATAATATATGTGAGGGCAGGAGGGAGGGCATGCGCCTTTCTGTAGAAAAATACCAACTTGCCAAAAAGCCAAAAAAAATTGTGATTCCAGCACAACAGAGAGACAACCAGCTAAGCTTAAGCTCTTCCAAACCGTGTCTTGGTTTGTATGATGGTAATGTGGTGGCGAATACTGCACCGGGAACAAGGATAGTCCCCGCTTGTTCACTTGCTTCTTGAAAAAAATGCAAGTGAAGACTTTCCTACAAAACTATATACACACTAGACGAGAACCTGTTGAAAATAACACCAATGGAAAGAAGTGCACCATAAAAAACGTAAGATTTATTTCAGAAGAACCAATGAAACTAGTTAAGTATTTAACGAAAATATAAAGGTCGGGCACACCACCTGTCAAACTCTAGCGTAGACAATGATGCACAACTGTTCAACACTCCTAGGGGACCGAGAGACAATATGTGACATGTAAAAGAAGTAATTTAAAATCATCTGTCATTGAGGATACGCCCAAGCAGTCACAATAAGATAAAACCATGTGTAACCAGTAGAGTGATTTGACGTATGGATGCATACTTTTCACTTTGTCCTTACTACTCACATCGTCAATGTCAATACAAGTGTTGCATAGTCGTACCGAGTTATTATAAAATACTTAAAATTATGTTTTTACTTGAATTTTCTACGTTTAAATTTAATATTGTCATATGTTTACTTAAAATGAATCTTCTTGTGAAGTAATGAACAATAAAAAATATCGGTAACAGACACAATTTTTGAATCGGTGTATGATACATGAAAATTAAGTTTGGTTGATATAAAGTAGATTAACGTAAAATACAAGCTAACAAGTCAAAATTTAAAAAACGGTGATTTAAAAAAGCTTGAAAAATTATTGTCAAGTCATGTTTTAAGAATGCATACGATTACTATTGCATATATCTATGAGCTAGCACGTCGTAACGTAACATAAGCTTCTCTCATCTCAGGTTGAGATGACGATATGATGAGAGATGAATTCACAATTTTTCCTCATATCTGTAGCCTAAACTCTTTTTTTTCTTCATGTTAATATTCATGTTCAATGGATGTCCTCACAATATTGCACTGAACCGTTGTAAAATAAATCAAGATTTTATGTTTAACGCATTACTTTTAAGTTCATAATTCTCATTTCTTCGAAATAGAATGTCAGATTCTACACATTAAATTCGCACATACAGTCAGACAGTTACAAGGAATGAAATGATTTTCAATAACTACGTGATTTGACTATTAACCATTCGTTAAAAAAGGGGTTTAACAAGGTGCTGTCAATTTGTCTTGTAATGATCAAAAGACTCTTTCTCAAAAAGGATAAAACTCTTATTTCATTGGTTTGGTAGATTGACAAATTTAATTGACAGATGTTTGGAGCCCTTCAGAAAAATCAGGACTACCTAATGAACAAGATTAATGATGCTTACTTGACAAAAAATAAATTGTAGACGAAATATTACCTGAAAGAGTTGTCTGTTTACTAGAAACTGGGACCTATTTTAAAGACATATGGAACTACAGTTGACAGTCACATTCTTTTCAACGAATTTTAAAACCTTAGGCAGCATTTTTTTAGTCGAGAGTAGAATCATGAAATGAGTAACAAAATAAGGCAACATATGTACGCTAATAGGCACACATATACACATACCTATGCGCATAATTACGACTTCATCCCTCGTGCCCGAGAGAATAAACCCTAAAGCTTGTAACAAACTGGTATTAGACTCATTAATTGTGAGACTAGCTATTATCATGATTCAGTAAACAAAGGAAATGGCAGACCTCGTGCATATTCATGTTCTCCACTTTGCACATCTTGTAGAGTAGCATAATCCATTTATTACAATAATCTGCTTCAACCGATAACTACTAATTGTATGCATCTTTCTGAAGCACACCACCATTGCAGACATACCGACGAGGAAAACGTATTTACTTCTACCTTGATTTAGCATAATCAACCTGCTTGCTCTTCTAGACAGAGATAATAAGGCTTGCTGACTCATAAAGTCGTGGATCCATCTGTAAACAACCTAACGCCATAAAATATAGCTCGAGAAGCTCATAAACTTGTACGTCTAACAAGAGACTACTTTTCGTACATGTTGATGATAAGGAGTTAAGCAAATTTGCATGCGGTATATCTATATTTGCCATCAACCATCACATCCTAAACCATACTTTTCCCTACAAACAGACGTGTGCTTTTATTTAAAGCATTTCTCTACTCTCAACATTTGTATCTCACGCATTCTTCATCTTCGCTTCATGCATAGTCATAAAACTTCAGATTTGACTTTCATGTACTTTCTCCACTAAACTATATTGCTACATCCACCAGGCAGCGTCATTACAACTAAAAAGCCTGAGAGAATGGAGTCCAACTTCAAATAAGCATTGTGAAAAGGCTTACACAACACGCACTTGGGTACTTCTTGTTATTGTGCTATTATTTGTGTCGGAAAAATGCCACTATCATCACGAATAAGAAAACGTAAAGTTTGTGTTTCCTTTGGAATATGAGGTATGCATGGAACTGCATACCAAACAAGAGTTATGCATAAGCACATACCACCTACACAAAAGTTAGAGAAGATTGCATCTAAAGTCTTTTCTTTCACCTTCTTCACTCAGTTCGTTTTTGTCACATATTTGCACCATAAAAATGTGTTTAAACATAAAAAGTCATACAGTCTTTCTTTGCAAAATGTTTCCATACTATTATATGAGCGTGTCCATGTTGAAGAGATCTAACAAGTACCTAGCGCCGCACACACGATACCTTAAACTCTTTTACATATTTTTCTTGTGTATATAACGCAATCTTATGATGTTAAAATCATCGTTTTTTGAATGTACTTATGCACCTAAAATGACCAAAATATGAAGTTAAATATGCACTTAAAATTTTCAATTATACCTACACTGATTTTATTTTTTGTATGAAAAAATAAATTTGATATAAAATAGAAGCCGCTTGAGAAGTGGCTTCTATTAAAAAAACCGATTTCTTTGTTCCAGGGATCCAAATGTATTAGTAGAAACATGGCCATTTTTTGAAAATTTCGCTCCCATTCAAACCACGTCAATCTTAACTGCTTAGAAATGTTGTTCTTAGCCGTAAACTTTTTCATAACAACCGAGTACTTACGCTACACATATGCCGTTTCCTTCTAGTTGGAAATTTTCTCTCTCGATCAAGTCTTATTTTTCAGTAATAGTAATGCAGAGTCTTAGATTGAAACACAAGGACCAGCTTACTGCAGTGGCTACAAGGCAAAATTATCCACATGTAATGGTTAAGCTGAATTGTTGACTGTGGATTTCAACTTAATAGTACCGTGTTTTTTAAATTCATAAAACATGCAGGCATTTTGTCAAAATATGAATGTAAATGTTTTTATATGACAAATATGCATTTAAATGTGTGGCTCAAATGCTTATTTTGTTGTGATTCGTTCACATACTAAAGCTCATAGGAATCTAGGAAACTATATGGAATATGAAAAAAAACCTAAGATTTTGCTGCCTATTCATAGCTAATGTAGTATCATCGGTGGTGGCGGTGCTGCTCGACGAGAAATCAGGAGAAGGTGGACGATTTATACAGAATTATTTACTGTGTTGGGAAGAATAATAATATGTGGTTTATGGTTTACCCACCCAACTTTTAGTCAACTTACTACACATACACGGTATGAAGAGAATGTAGCATTCATCGCTCTCATAATCACATGACCTTCTCTACTCTTTCCCTTCTACAGTTTCTTTTCAGTCGGAGGAAAAAGATTTAATTTTGGAGAAAAAATTTACATTCTCCCCCACTGCTCCACTTCCTTCCTATTAGCGATAACTGCTGCACTACAGAGTGTGAGAGAGCGTTCTCGACGAATGGAATACAATATAGAAAGCAAACCACTGCTGCAGGAGTAAGCCAATTCCTAACCATAATGATATGGAAGCATAGTCATCACAATTCAACACCCTGTGAACGTGGCTTGTTTGCTTTTGTGCTATAAGGGTTAACTCACTTCAACGAAAGCCAAAAAAACTCAAACGTACCATGTGTAAAACCAATTCAGTATGACTACTCTATAAGTACGTACAAACTCTTCATGCATTGTTTGTTGGACAAAAGAGGTGGGTAAACTATAGACATAAGTAGCAGTTGGAATAGGGATTAAAACTAGAAGAAAGAATTGTTTGTGCACAGTACAATCAGAAATAATCAGAAAAGGGGGTTCGTAAGTACTTGCTTATATTTTCTGATGTTTCGATACGGTTGATACGAGGATTGTACATCTTGTGTAAACTGATGATAACAGAAAGAATTATTGTACCGTCCTACACAAAACAGAGCTTCACCTAAAAAGATACTCCGTTGAAACTGTAGGCGCTTCCAGTATGATGTAATTATGATAAAACGTACAAATACTTATGAACCGTATTATCGGGAACGTAATGAGTCTGCAAATTGGAAGATGAGTTCCATTCAATATTCATTATAAACACAGTCAGCTATTACGTTGCGTGTCACTTGTGCTCGTAATTTTAACATTACAATTTCACCCACTAATCAGAAAACGATGAAAATTGGCCCTTTCCATCACCAACGTTGTTGGGAGGAATATTATCGGTGGGGTTTGTGTGTATCACATTATGCTACATAACCATAATTTTCGCTGTGGTACAAAACGAATGACTAGACAGACAAGACACGAGACACCCGCTCTAATTGTGTAATGTGTGTGAACGCTTATATTAGTTAGTAGTAACGCAAAATGTACTGGCACACTGGCAGAGTTGGTGTGATAAAATGCCTTTGTCATGCATGCAACTGCCAACTAACCGAACGGTGTCAAAGCAACAATAACTGAGGAAAGTCGCTCGAATGACATGATGAACACACATTTATCTCACATCAACAATGAAGGACACGACATGCATGTATACATCTACCTCCTATCGGAATCACAAGAGGTAGGAACCAGGAAACCTCTAAACGGTAATGGGAAAAGAAGGAAAAGACTTGTTGACTTGAATAGGATAACGGTACTGCTGTAAATGTGTCGACGTCGACGAGACTACAATTGTTACTAGCTTGTCGTCGAGTTGTCTTATTTTCTGCTGACTTCACCCAAGTCGACAAAAATCATGGGTAATCATGTAATTGCACACTAGCAGCATTGCTTCCTTTTACGGCAAAATATTATGTTGGTAGACAACTGGAATTTTTTGTTTGTCTTGTATTTTTAATTATGTACTTATGTACGTACAATGTTCGTATGTATAAGGGACCTATCGATACAAACGTAAACAAGTGTTGTAGATTCGTCACGTTTCTTCCGATCGAAGAAAACCTTAACTGGCATAACTGGTGCAGGTCATAAACTAACTGTTTAACTGATATAGGATGATGTTTACTTTAGTTGCTCCAAAAAATCCATCCATAACATACCTACTTTTATCTATCTATATAACGTTGTCCTTTCGCCAAGAAAGAGAAAGGACGCAGAGAGAAAGTCAAGTAGCTTAGTATTGTGGACAAGCAAGCGCGCAATTAATCCCAGTCTCCAAACAGTCTTCTTGTCTTTTCAACTTAATCTCTTTTACGAAGACGATACGATACATTAATACGAGTATTACGACCGGGCGGGGGGAAACTGGCTAAAAAGCTTTTGACGAACTTTACTTGTGCTATGTATCTTTCGCATAGTTTGATGGTTTGTGCGATAAAGGACATTCTATATAGACTTCAGCTTAAAAGTGTGATCGTACCTACTGAGTAGTAGGAAATAAATCTTATAATCGTTTATGTAATGGAATTACCCTACAGTTTGTGTTCCCAACGGTAAAGTAGACATGAACATGCATATAAGTTATATGGTGTAAGTTGTAAAGTTATATATGTATTTATGGAAGAATGATGACGAGCTGTTGGGTTTGTTCAAAGAAAACTTTGAAGAAAATTTTATAACAGTATAATTACTTGGGAAATCACCAACGAGCTTTAGTTGTGATTGATGATTATGATTATGCTTTACCAATATTTTAAATTTAAGCTACCTATTTCATGTTGTATACCTATCTTTAGCGAACTGGAAATTGCATCAATCTCAATAAAGGGCTCATAGACATGTCAAGCCGAATCTAAAGAAAAAACATACTCTACAAATATCTTTTTAACCTATTGCATTAAGTTTAATATGAGTTCTTGACTATAAAAAAACTATTTTTTTTTTACATAGAATTAATAGGATTTTTGATTTCCTCAATTTTTCTCCATTTTTATACGACTTGAATGACTTTGTGCCACATTATCTTTTCTGATAAAAATTCAGAGAAAATATGTCGACATGTCGAAGGATTCGCTCCAATGAAAGGAAACAGGGTCTATAATCACTACACAGCACTCTGGTTGAAGTATTTCAAAATTCCATAAGCACATGATTTACCGGTTTACGACAAAATTACAACCGTATGGAACATTTTACAGTTAACTTTCCCCAATCTATCATGGAATTTTACTCACGAGTTGACTAACACGTTCTTTCTTTATTATACTTACCTATAAAAGTATGAGCACCCTCGAACTGTGTTATGAGTAAAATGCTCTGATGTATTTTTCTCATTTCCAAAATCTTCCAACGGATCAGACCAGAGGAGGTCGCACATAGGCCCAAATGCTGGTGGCTCCTTGAATCGATCCAGCTGTCAATAAAAATACACATCAATATTATTTGTAAAAATGGAGTTTTCTATCGGCGTAAAATTGCCATATTTCTCATCTGTAACAAAGCGTTCGCCCGTAAATAGCTTCTTGTCTCTTCGTTCCCTGTACGATAAAAGCAACAATATATTGCCATGAAAGGCTGCTAAAACTGTCGGATTATCGATACCAACACATACATTACCATTCGTTGGCGTATACTCCAGCCTATTTACTACATACACAAAAGGTATTTTTGAAGTATCTTCGTCCCCTTTCGTTATTTCGCTTAGAGATTGCGAAAATGAAGAATTTCTAACGGCGTTTAAAAATTCTTAGAAAATTATACCTACACATATTTTACAAAATTATAAAAGATTAACTAAAAAGGTGCAGCGAACTGAATACTTTTAAAGGTATATGCACCCTTCCTGGTTGGGCAAAGTCTAACAACACTAATCCATTAATCTATGAAGAAAGCGTGCGTATACCAAAATTCATTTCACAAAATTGAAAATAGCCGCAGCCTAAGAAAAAGTGAGTGAAAGAAAACTCTAACGAACCCCATTGAAAATAACTTTACTAACTAGAGCACAACTACAACTACAACTCTTTATAAGCGGCAAGGTTCAAAAAGTAGAAATAGCGAACTGTTGACTGTCCTACTTTCTTTCATCCTTCTGCTTGGCTTTATAAAAACTGAACTATGTATCATATTCATATTACTAATTCACCTATACATTGTACAAATTGGTACGTTTGAATTCACCGCAGAATGTTTATACACCGGCATACCATATGTGTGCATACAAAGTCTTGTACTTTCACCAAATTTTTTAATAGGGCAAAACATCAAATATTTACAAAACTCTCAACTTACATTCTTGTTTGAAAGTGAAATACTCAGTCAAATGTCGACATTCATGATTCCCGCGAAGAAGAAATAATGTATTTGGATAGGTTATTTTTAACGACCATAAGTATAAGACGCACTGGAATACAGAAAAAGTACAACACAATTCAATTTATTACCACATCAAAAAAGGAAAAACACAATTTATAAAGCATAAATGGTTGGTTCTTCTGACGATGTTTCGATGTTTGACTGCTTCATAGTATAATTGAATTTTCCAGAGTGTCGTTCACTTACCATAATGGACAATATTATCATCTGTCAAATCACATTTTTATTTAAAAAAAAACAATAACCATAGCTGGTATTGAGCATGAGCAAATAATGGCTTGCGGTTGAAGTGGCTACATGAACCAAAGTAAATTATTCGAGTTTTTCATTAGTTTTATAATGACCGAAAACGAGCAAAATGGCATCCAACCAATAACCAAGTATCTTTTCGTGAAAACCTGGACGCTAGCAGAAAAATCGTACCGTCGAGAAAGTAATTAAATATACTTTCCCGTGAGTACCCTCATTGACAAGGAAAGTAATTTAGAAGAAAACGGGAAACCCTAAAATTTCCAAAAAACAAATTCACGAGAACGTGCTGTGCTTTTTAGATTCTCGTCTCATTTGCAGGATTTCTAGTTTCTCGAAGCAGGGATAATTTTTAAGTAACTTAACTGAAAATAGTGCCTAGAAATAAGGTCTAAAAGCTTTTTCTTCAGTTGTGAGCTACCTACGCGTACACTCAGTTTCTATCATGCCAATGAAGTATATGTAAGCTATTTACGTCGCTGTTTTTGTTCCCTAAAGTAAATTTAGTTTGCAATTAGTGAACCACCTCCGTCAAGTCAGTACACCGGGCACGTATGCGCTACAATTATAATAAAGTTACTTTTCTCGGCTACAGTTTGACTGCTGGCTCAGCAGCAGCATCATCATGTTGCATACTGTGTGTGGACGTAAAATAAACTTTTCCTCGTCTCATTACAAAGTTTCTTCACGACGACGTCGACAACAACACCAATAGTCTTAGAGATAAACTTACACACACACAAACACAAAGCTTTCAAGAAAAGACACAAAACGAAGCTAAAAACGATATTCATGTATCGTGTTCATCATCATCTTTTACTCATCACCACGCCATACACCATATCCTCTTTATTTTTCATTGTAAGCTCCATCCAACTTCTTCCAGGCTGTTGCTGGAAAATTCAGTGGCGCATAAAAATATAAAATACATAATGTTGACAATATTATATTCGTAAAATATTGAGGCAACGAACAATATCCGTCCAACGTTAGGAGAAGTCTTGCCAAAGTCATAATGCATTTGCTGTTGTTGACGCCAAATACGATGACAATATGTATGAGAGAGAGAGAAGGAAAGGCAGAGAGGCTGGAAAAGCGTGTCATTTTATATTCATGGGGTGAGTTTTACATTATTCCAGAAAAACTAGGCATAAACGAGAGAAAGCAGAAACTGAATAAAGTTGCTCGTACACACACACACTTTCGCATAGACACTCATTTGACCTAATTTTGTGGCGTGTCAAATTAATGAAATTATGGCACAGCCGAGAATACTTTAAGTAGCTCGCACACACACGGAAACTTGTGTACCACATGCACAACCTGGAACGAGTTATTATTATATGGATCGTGCTCACGTTCAATATGTAAGTAGGTTCGTGTGTGCAGCGGAGACGAAGAGAAGCGAGAAAAGTAATAGCTAGAGTTCTTGAAGAATGTACGTACACTAGTAAAAGTGAAGAAATAATGATAAACTGTACGATATTGCCTATACGATACGGACTTCTTTCGTCATTTCGTCCCTCGTTACCCTTGTATAAAAAGTTTGAGTGTGAAAATGAAAGGTAATGAAAGTTGTACAGAAAAATAGGCATATGTTTGTGACTTGTTCAAGGCAAGATTTGTGGAATTCTTGTAATGTTAATCCAAGTGGTAAAAGTCCATTCCTCTACCAACTTACATTTTCTTCCAAACACATCAGTGCCTAATGGCATTTACAATTAAATACCTCTTAACAATCGTTGGACTTAAATTGGAATCGAACACAACTTCAATATATACGATGTGGGTTATTTTCTGATACAATGTCACAAGTAAGCGAGTACATCGTACATCATTGCAATTTTTGCAATATATGTAAAACATGACATTTGACAACAATTTACCATTAACCGAAAGAAACCATAAAGAAACTGAATTACTTTTCAAACTACTCTTTTATATTGGAATGACTAGAATAATTGAAAACTTATATTCACAGGGTCTTATTATTATATCTTTAATTCTAACATATACAAATAATTAATCAAAATATCACATATTTCATCATGGTGTAAGTTTTCTCATTATCATTTCAATTGGGACAAGTTTTTAATAACATTTAAAATCCTCAAAAAAACAAGTTTGTTGTACACCTTCATGGACGTTGAATCTACAGATGCTCTGATTAAAAAAGAAGGAAACGGAGGTTTAAGTACGGGTATGTAAATAACTGAACGTCATAGTAAAAGCAGTAAATGTATTTTAAGGTGTGGTGACTTTGTAAATGTATCTTATATCTTTCG
>JAHZNB010001341.1:0-20707 GCA_027744295.1 Callyntrura guangdongensis
CTATAATGAGCAAAGTAACGACAAACAATAGATACAATGGCAGCGAAACTAAATTTGGCGAGGTTTTTAGCAGTATACACATAGTGGCGACAGTTATCCAGAAAACATAGTACAGAACTAAATAAGTTAGTTGATTCAGTTTATGTTCTCCGCCGACTGAAAAATTATAAGAAGGTAGATATAAAACAACCGAAACATTTTCAATGACTTTTCCTTGACAAATAAATACTTGCTCAGTTGCTCTAATTTGGCAAGAAAAACAACTAAATTTATGTACCAGAAAGAAACGGCCCTAAAATTTTCCATGGCAATTAAGAAAATATAACAGAAACGTAGCATTTGCTGCAAAATAATAGATTGTATCGTTTGTTCGTATTTCGAAGGAAGAAAAAATGTATCCAGTATGTACCCAATACAGTCTGTAGTAAACATAACAATTCCAACAGCTGCAATTAGTGGTCCCGACGCAAACAATAGTACGGGAAAGTACCGAAAAGAACTCGCCAAACCGTTGCCATCATTTAAATTTCCTTTTAAGACACAAAACAATTATTTTTATTTTTATCAAGGAGAGTTATAACCTTAATGAAAATGATTCCTTACCATTCAGCGCAACAGTACATATCAACGATAGTTTAGTCATGACCATATAAAGTGTCGAATCAGCCACTAGCTTTACGAACAACAGAGTAAATAAATTAAAAATGGTAGAGATTCCAAGAACTAAACAATTTATGAGAGTGAAGTCCGGCACGGGGCTAATGCAGACCCTCCAAACGATAAGGCTTGTGTTACCAGCTCCATACAAAAACACAAAAAACATCGTGCAGCAAAATGGAAACCATTTCCAAACTGGTCGAACAGACTCTAACCGGGTGAATGTTTGATTCCATTGAAATGGCTGGGACCAAGGAACGTAAAAATAAAGCAAGCTGTTCAACTGAAAAACCTGCTTTTCTAATTTGGTTAGCAACATATTTACAACACAAGCGCGCAAAAACCTAATATACAATAAATTTGAGGTGTTGTTTTTTTTTACTCATGTCAGCCCGTCCTATCTACGTGACTCGAGTACTACAATAAGATAATTTGGGTGTTTCTTTCTAAAAATCCTTAATGAAAACACGTGAGGACAGGAGAATATTCAAATGTTAAGTAAGTCACCTAAATTTAAACTTATACGCTTTGCAGTAACAGTTTTGACGCATTGTTTATTAGATTAGGGTTTGCTTTTCAAAAATTAAAACTAGCGAAATATGAAAACACAGAAAAATTTAAGGACTTTATGTGACTTCTAAAATTATTTTCTTCTTTCTATTTGTAATTTAGCATATCAATGTGTAAAAAGAAACTCGTATCCATGTACAATTCAAACTGTCAAAAGGGAGTTAAGGATTAATTCAACAAAAATTCATACTAAAAATGTTTTATATGGCAGTGTTTTACATAAATTTACCTAGGGGAGTCTTTTATTTAGGTATATATTTTGTTTAAGTTTAAACGATATTTGAGGCTATTTTCATTGAATATGGTTTTAGTTTGTCAACGTTTCGAAATCAGATAGTGTGTCAACATCAGGACAAAAAGTTATATATATTTTTCAAAGTTGAAAGAACACATGAGCCGGCACATCATAAAACTATAACCACATTTAATCAAAAAGTTTTGTATGTAAATTGTGAGTAAATAAAATATTTTAAGCACCGGTTAGTATATACCAGCAGTCTTTTTCTAAATGTTAAGATACTTTGTAATTCTCTGTTTTGAGTACTTTCCTTTGAGTTACAGGCTGTAAAAATAGAATAATATTATATTCATTATTAATTCATACTGTAAAAGCCATGATCCACTTTTTCGTATTTGTTTATGTTTTTCCGCATTTTCAAAAATTATTATCTTTTGGATTTCAGTAATTCAGTAAGAAATTTATCAGCCAGTAGATTCTGCGGTTCTAGGTTACATCTTCCGAACTCATTCGCTTCCAAGGGTAACTTTGCCCCCAAACATAATTGCTTCAACGACCTTTTACTTACAACCATATTTGCCCCTGCGACCATTCCTTCCGCAGCATGTTTGCTGTTACCGCTTTTTCCTTCCAAATTTGGTGTTGCGACCTTATGCACCTGGAAATATTCCCAAGCGAGGTGTTTGCCTCCCAAATATATTTTCCCCTGGGGCCTTTCCCTCGCGAGTAAATCTTTCTTTAGGGGTTTTGGGACCTGACATATCGTCTTTAAAGTTATCAAGGATTATAAAAACTGACAATTTATGGAATACTTGTTGCGAATTTCAAGCTACGTGCAATTAAATGTCCAAATGTTAATATTTATATAGTTTGGATTTTTCAGTTATTCAGAAAGTGTCAATTATTGCTTCATAGATCATACGTATTATATTGAAATGAATAGACAGGTAGACTAATATTTTTAAAATAAATATATTGGTGCG
The DNA here is from genome assembly GCA_027744295.1 of Callyntrura guangdongensis. Taxonomy (NCBI): domain Eukaryota; kingdom Metazoa; phylum Arthropoda; class Collembola; order Entomobryomorpha; family Paronellidae; genus Callyntrura; species Callyntrura guangdongensis. The sequence continues at coordinate 2,449 of JAHZNB010001341.1, forward strand.
AAATATGTTAGTATACTTGTAAATTGACATCATAAATAGCACAAACGAATGATTTTGTTTACAACCATGCTTAGAAAAGTATTTATCAAAAAGTGAGAATGTGTATTGGGAAAATGTACTTAAAGTGTTATGCAAAATTACTTTCAAAGTTTCATTTCTTTGGAATTTACATGCCATACAAATACGTTCTGAACAAAGGCAAATAATAAAAAAGCAACACAACAAAATATAAATTTAACAAGAATAGTGAATTTTGGTCGAAAACGAGCTTTGACGAAGATTCACATAAATTACACTCGGGAGAGACAATTTCAACGATAAGCTTTCTATTCAAATGGCTATTTATTCCAAACGAAGCGGAAAAATAACCTATTTAAATAAATTTAAGTTAAAAGCTGTGTACGTATATTTCTGGTAAATATTCCATTGTGATGGATATTCAAACTGTGTTTGTGATTGCTTGCTGTAGAAAATTAAGGTACATTTTATTTATACGGAGTTCGTTCTGACTAGATTATGTTAGTTCTATTTTTGGCATTTTGTTCATACTTATCAGCTTGGTTATATGTAAAATAAAAATAATGGCCTAAACATTTCAACCATGATTTTCCAAGAATTGAATTTTAATGCTTCATACATAAATTACTTACATAGTAATATAGCAAACATTTATATTATTTAACAAGTTAAATTAAGTCGTGGTTGGTTTCTTAAAAGCAGAATGCATTATAAGACGTGCATAAACAGCAGAGTATTAATAAAGCTAGTTTAATTACAGTGTATAGTTGCACGAGGAAAATCAGGAAACCAATGTTGTCCAAACATGTGGAAAAAAAATTACTCCGGCCAATTATAGTGCAAAAAATACGATTGATCAAATTAGGTCCTGTTGTAACATGAAATCACTGAGGTTCAATTTCGTTTTTGATGAAATGCACAGATGTCTGCGGGTAAAGCGGCTAGTGTGCATCCGGACCGTGCACTTGAAAACCGGTGTAAAATTACGACAACAAGTCACAAAATATCTAATGTGTTAATCTTTATAATACTAATCTATAAGTTGTTCACGGATTTAGCATAGACGAACATGTGTCCGTTTGAATGCCAAATCACATGTTAAACGGACTGAATGCTAAATCCCATGTAAAACTATTCGGAATACTAAATCCATTGCATCAGTAACGTGTGTAGACGATTTTGTTTGGAATAAAGCAATATCAGTGGTTTATTCATCATGAGTCATAAGGGAGACGGAATAACTACCGAAAATGATGTTTACGAAGGATAACCTTTCCCAGTGTTTTCCTCCCCAATTTTTTCTTACCCAAGTTTTTTTATCCCAATTTTTTCTTACCCAAGTTTTTTCCTCCCCAATTTTTTCTTACCCAAGTTTTTTCCTCCCCAATTTTTCCTTACCCAAGTTTTTTCTTATCCAAATTTTTTCTTCCGCCATATTTTCTTACCCAAGTTTTTCCCAAGTCATACATTAGATACATTTTTATGTTAGAAGAATATACATCAGTAACAATAAGCACTTAAAAAACAATATTTACTTTTTTGCGTCGTTGTCGCTTAACTCGTTATGTGCTGTATTGTCCATCAAAATTAGTTAATACCCGCTCATTATTATGTCTGATCCTTAGATCATTTATACTTAAGGATAGGGGCATTCGTTAAAAAGGTTGTGACAGAATTTTACTTGTTGACAAACCGAAATTTTATTACAAAAGGGAAGATTGATGTACATGATTAAATGAAGTTTGATGTATGTATATATGATTAAATGAATTGATCAAGTTTGACGTAAATAAAAAAGATGAAGATACTCGTACTCGGTACTACTTTAACTGGTTTGTGTGGATCATTCCATTTTTAATTTGTCTACCATTTACCGAAACCGAAAATTTAGAAACCTGTTAGTTTCTCTGAAAATTGCTGCTCAGGAAAAATAGAACATACACATAAACAACCTTGGGTTGTTAAATAACGGTAAAATTGTGATGATGATGGGAAACAAAATCTCCTACTGAATCTAGTCGATGTTAGTTTTAATCAGATACAGAAAAAGTTTAGATACGGTAAATCCATTAACATGATAATATTTTATTTCCACAGAGGAGTAGTTGACATGCATCTTTTCCCATCTTCAAGTTCCTGAAGCTTAACTAGTAACTTGAAGCTATAACTAGTAAAAAAATTAACGAAACCCTGTTGAATCTAACTTACTAACAGCGACTGCTAAAAATTGACATGATATTATTAGTAATTTAGTGCTATTCTGATTAGTAATAGTAAGATTTAAGTGAGTGGTAAGCTATAAATGTACCGATGTTTTGTGCGTGCCTGCAATGTCATCGTGCTTGTTAAAGTGGGGGTACATTGTTTCTACCCCGAGGGGGTGTGACTGAGATGTCATGCTGACATATGTTGTAGCCCTTGTCACTGTTAGTCGATTAAAAACCCCATCCCAAACGGATTTAACGTTGCGTTATGAGCGAAACAATTTTCAAGGGTTGACCCCTCATTTGACCCCAAGGGGTAGACCTCAAATGTCCATCTTCAAACTCATTCGAGCTATTGGGCATATCTATCGCTTGGCGAAAACAGAATTTCAAAATTCCTTTTCCTTCAAAAGTTATCGTGCAGACGGAACGCCGGACACGATAAAGGAAAATTATATAGTCACATAGGATGTGACTAAATAAATAAACGAGCATGTACTATGTTTTGCTTTCCTCATTATTTTTTCTTGTGCATCGCTCCATTTCGTCTCCAATTTCATATTATTTGTAAAGGAAAGAGAAATATAAAACACACCGTATATAAATATATATTGCATGTTTGGAAAGCGAAGCACAAAGAGATAAAGAAAATGTACCCAGGGGGGGATCTTTAAAAAATATTCACAGAAGATATCCTTCACTCACGAGCCCACTCTTTTCTCTCGTCTCCATTTTTCTGGTTTTCTCTATTTAGGTACATTAACCTTATTCCAATAATAAGCGCACGTTAAAAAAAGAAAGTAGAAAATACTGAAATTGCACCGGAGATTCAAAGCATCTCAAATTGTACAAAGCGCATTATTATTTGTATCACCTCTCTCCGTGCTACTTAAAGCAAACAACATTTATTACTATTACAACATGCGCTCTTACTTTCTGTTTCATTTTCGTTACCTTGTCACCATTGTGATAATAAGGATCATGTATGTAGGTTCTTTTGCAATTGCATTTTTCTATTTAAAACATGTACTCTATTAACAATAAGTTCTCAAGGTTGGAATAACCTTCCTATGAGCAGTTTAAGCGTGATACATGCACGCGGTTTATGCACAAAGTTATTATTAAGTTGCGAAAGCTACTTATTGCGATTAGGAATGTCTATCCGTCTGCCTGTCTGTCTGTTTGCGCCATATCTCCAGTTGTGCACCTGATGTTTTTGAGGCCAAAGGTCAACGGGGTCAAATGTCACATAGACGTACGTATGAGGTCCAGGACCCCATTTAAAAAAAATACAAGTTGACAATTTGACCTTTTTTTAAATTGTTGTTGGTAGCAACCCATATGTTTAAATGGGCATATTTTTGACAAGTTCGTCGAATTGTCGACTTGTAATTTTGGGGAAATGGGGTCCTGGTATTTATAAGACGATTTGCACCAAACTTTGCATACAGGTAGACTGTGGCCTTCGTATATGTACACAAAAGCTTAACCCCCTTGGTCGAAGGGGTCAAAGGTTATGTAAGCGCATCTTTGGTATTTATATAGCGATTTGAACCAAACTTTGCATACAGGTAGCCTGCTCTGAAAATGTCTTTATAATTCCAATGAATAACAAGCTTTCGCTACTTCCCAATGTCCTTGACTTCATGGTTTATTAAATAATGAAAGCTACGTTATTACGGTCAGGCTGTCCGTGTACCTGTCCGACCGCACGATATCTTTAGAACAGGAAGGAATTTTGAAATTCTGTTTTCGCCAATCAATAACAATCTAGTTGTTGTACCCAAATTTCTAAGGTCAACAGTTAATCACAAACCGTTAAAATATAAGAGCATGGCCATTTTTAAAATTTGGAACGATATATATCGGCAACCCATGATCCGTTCTGGTCCAAATTTAGGACTCTCGTCTAAGTTCTAAAGGTGTGTGAAAGGTTGATCCCAGGGACCATCGGGGTCAAATGTCAATTTAAGAAAACGTCATATCTTAAGGTGATACGTAGATTCCTTAAGGTGTTCTCTATAGATGAAGAATAGTTTGACTACGTTGGTCATTTAGTCATAGGTTCTTTAGGCTTATCTCAGGTATCTATGCGGCAATTTTGACCAAATTTCGTATATAAGCAGCTACTTCAATATGCCATTGGTTTACATTATTTATTTGTTTCGTTAATACTGTTTTGGGGTACAAGTTATTCAACCCGAAACCTTTACAGCTTGATGTAATGGTGGTGATACAGCGAAAAGAAAAAAAAAGTACAAAGTATCCTCCTCTCTCCTCTATTCATTTTCTCCTTTTCTGTTTGTGACTCTGAAGGGCGAGTGCGCCGAATGGTTTCTTCAAACGATATTCAATAGATGAATGTCACTTTTTTCCCTGTGGCTTGTCATAATGTACAAAAGATGCAACGAGAGGTGCAGTCAGTATGCTTTGTGTTAATATCCCCACCCCCGCAAAACATTACATCGCGACTAGTAACTGCATTAAAAAGTTTTTCTGCTGTATGGCTACTGTTGTATGGGAGAAGCAGCAGGAATGATGAAGAGAAAGAATAAAGGAAAACTTTTTTCTTTTGGTTTGCCGCTAATGTGCCAGTATTTAAGTTAACATTATATTTGTTGTCGTGTTTCTTACGAGCGGATACTTGTGTGTGTCCCTCTGGTCACATAGATACACAGCCGGGGTCGTTTTATTTCCTTGAAAGGACGGAAGGAAGGAAAAAATATAAAAAAAGGTCAATTATTTCCCACTCTTCCCTTCTGCATCCGTAGCCCTCTGCATCAAATGGACAGGGAAATACTGGAAACCAGAAGAAAACTCTAACAAAAACCACAAAAGCTTACTGCAAAATGGGAATGGAGCATTTCCTTTGGTATTTTCGGTGCTGCAATAGGACGTTGACCATAAATGATTATAGTGACGACGACTTTGAAGCTAACTTGTGGGAAACGACGACAACCACAAAGACAACGCACTCCGAGCACGTTCCGCAAACAGAATTGCAGTCCGTCTTTTTTTTGCATTTGTGTTTCTTACGGTTTTTCTTTTCTCTTTTTGTTGGAAAAGTTGTAAATAAATGTGGGCTGGATGAAGTAATGAAGAAAAGGTTTTGTAGTTGTGTTTGTTGTTTTAGCCAGAGAGTCACATAATTTTTCCTTGGCAAAAAGTATATACTATTCTGGTTGGATGAATGAAGTACTTGTTTGGTCGTTGACACGATATATTACCCAACAGACCAACACGAACGAAACGGACGAAACGAAGTATTTTTTTATTATTTCTTGAGCCTTTCTGTTATACCCAAAGGAGATGAAGAGCGAGAAGCGAAAGAGAGCTGGCAGACTAAACTGGGTTTCTTAAAAAAACTACTGGGGAGTAATAGAAGTTGACAAGTTTTTGGGTGCAGTGGCGGTGCTGGGGTACACTGCTGTTGGCTGGAGTTAATGCGAGGGGATCGACGCGGGAAACTATTACTGCGTGCGTTATTAATATTATTGGCATTGTTGAAAAGTTAAAAGTTTTTTTTTTCGTTTGGGAGGAAAACCCACGTCTCTTCAGCGAGAAAACACGTAAGGCCGGGAAGATCTAAGAAGAAAGAAACCAAATAATACGGCTACTCGTTGTAAGATGTGTGCTGTGCTAAAAGTTTTAGTGGAATCTAATAATAGGTATCACAAATGCAACCTTTTTCCCGTTTTCTCTGGTAGTCTCGTAGTCGTCGTTGCCGTCGTCATCAGACAATTTTTTACCTACATATAAATGTTTTTCTCCCTTGTGGTATAACGACAAGACACGGCGATGGGATCGAAAACGAAAGAGAGAGGGAAATAAGAAGAAAAGTTTTCTTCCGTTTTTGCCTTTTACTCTTGATTCGTTCATTCATATCGTATTTTTGTCCCTTTCTCTCTCTGTGTGTATTTTTTTGCTTTTTCCTCTTGAGTTCTTTTTTGTGTTCCTGGTGGATTGGATTTGTATGTGAGGGAAAAAAAGTGAGGAGGAAAGAGAGTGGGGACCAATAAGATAAACATCTTTTTTCCTAGTCGCAGTCGTCGTCACACACGAAAAATCCATCGACACACACAATAATGTACGACGCGTGGGGACAGGACCGACGACGACATGGAGGAGAAGAAAATGGAAGAAAAGTTTTTCCCGTTCCCGCTTTTCTTCTCACTTACATCCTTCTTTACTGCTGAAATGGAGTGGTGGAGCTGCTCACCAGAGACGGCAAAAGCTAAAGGGATCACAGGATGATGATGAAGACGACGAAGAAGACGATGAGGACAAAAGAGAGAAATCGTCGAAAATGGGAGATCTTGCAGGGTAGTACACAGTCTTATATGAATGAGAGCTCATGTACGTGGATAGGGTACATGTCACAGCCAAGGGAAAAGCGGAATCAGTGAGAAGGAGAGGGAGTAAGAGAGAGAGCTACAAACTTAAGTAGCAACTCGAAAGTCAGCGCCAAGTCACGCTGGACACACAGACGAAAAAATTCCCTGTACCTTTTTTGCCTGTGAACCCCAAAATGATGCTGATGAGAGGGAAAGAGAAATAAAATTGAGATTGAGCGAGTGATGCTTATAAAATTCTTAAGATGTGAGCAAAGAGGAAACGAGAGAGGAAGGAAGGGGAAACCGAGAAAAAACTCCTGTCTCTTTTTTTTACACTCCCCCCTTCTCTCTCTCCCTCTCTCTCAATCAGATGCACACATTCTACAACAACAACAACAAAAAATAGAACGGATATGGCAGCAACAAGGAAAAAATAAAAAGCATTGAACTTTGAAGAAAGATACGTTGTAACCAACCCACCATTTTATTTTCTTCCAAAGACGGTTACGTACGACGATAGGATATCTAACTTATAAGCTTTGTATTTATTGTACGCAATTTAGTAAAGAAGAAAAAAGTGTTCATTGTGGAGGAAAAATGGAGAGATAAAAAATATTTCCTGGGAAAGAGAAATATAATGGCTGGATTTGTCATTACAAAAGGAAAACACACATAAGTGCCAGTAGTTTGGCTGACCCTTCCATTTTTCTTTTCTTATCTCTCCAGTGCGTGTACAGCTAGTATGATACTGCGTCCAGCAAAGAAAAAAATCGGGGAAGAATGTAGAAAAGAGAAAAATCAAAAGCCAAAAAATACGTTGCAAAAGCACCAGATATTCGAGATATTATTACCGGGGAGGTACATCCCAAACACTCAAGAGAGGTGACATTATTGTACGCAGACAGGACAAAAATCTCAAAAATATATCTTCACGTTTCCTTTACTATTATTACCACTGTTTTCCCTCTGCATGGATTATTAAGAAATGTTTGCATGCTTTCCCCCAGAAAGAGCGTTTCCTTTAGAAATTCTCCTTTTTTGGCTCTTGTCACGACTTTGGAGGATTCCAAGAAACTTCTCGGTGAAAAACACGCACCGGTCACTGGTAACTAAACAATGGGAGAAATTTTTATCAGTTCTCTCCCATGTCGTATATTATATCGAGCACAGTTATTCCTTTTTTTGTTGGTTTTCCAGGCGATTTTTTATTGTGAGAGTATTTTCCTCTTTATCAATGTGTTCCTTGGTATATATTCTTCAATTTAACTAGCAGTAAGAAGCACTTATCAAGAGAATTGCATTATGAATGGAAGCTTCTCTGCATTTTAGAGTAGGTTCCAAAAAAGTGCTTTCCATTTTTTCTAAGAATGTTATCTAGGTTGCAACTTGGCTCTCTCTCTCTGCATGCATGCGTGTGTGCATGCAGCTTCCAGCACTTAAGCTCAAGTCCATCACGTCGTCCTTGACAAAAAAGAAGGATGCTTCTTTGGGAGAAGGACGGTTGAGATGTGTTTTTCATTTTTTTCTCCCTGACAATACCTACAGCAAATCCAATTCATGAACTGACAGTGACAGTTGACGGGGAAAACGTACTTCTTGGGTACTGGGTAAAGAGAGAGAGAGAGAAGGGGAAAGCGCTTCAAAGAGAAGGATCTATAAAAAAAAGAGAAAAAGATGACAATGATGTTGCATGGCATGGTTCTGGCAGCCAACGTACGTTTAATACATACTACTGCATTCCTCTTGAAACCCTGACATTTACACAGAGAAAGAGAGATATAGAGAAGAGGGAAGGGAGAACAAAAAAAGAAGAAATGAAAACGAATCGCGCGCGAGACTTTGACTTTACAGGGAAAAAGCTGAAGTTGAAGATCGTTACGGAATATTACACGGATATATGGCACTTTGATGCGGCGGCGATGACATTGAAGAGAAAAGGAAAGTGATATGGACCATTAGTGGCTAATGGGTCTCTTGACTTGACTTGACTCCCCCGCTGGTGGTACTATGCTGCCAGTGCCAATACCAAATAGCCTCTTCACTCTAAACATATATAATAACGTTAACATCAACTTAAAATACATAACGTGTGCGCTAAACTGAAATGCTTTGTATTTTTTCCCAGTGGTGGTAGGTATAGACGATTCTGTCGGTAGAAATCTGGAATCGGATGAAGAGACAGAGAGGAAGAGGGAGAAAAAAAAATCTCTACAGGTTTTTACCAGCAGGGGAAACGAATGGCATAATGATGATGGCGGAATACTTGAAGATATGGAGGGTGGTGTGGCGGTAAGTCCAAAGCTAAGCCAAACGAGATAGACAGCAAACCCTGCTTATCAAAAACATCTCCAAAGGAATAAAATACGCACAAGGAGAAAGAGAGAGAATACAGGAGAAAGCGTAATGATAGGGATGACGACGACGATTACGATATCGTACGCAACGACCCGCCGTAGAAATCAGTGAGGCAATTACACACACACAAGCTATAAAACGACTCCAAAACGAATGTACATGACACAAGAAAGTGAAACACATTTTCGCAGAACACAAAAAACCTTTGGCAATGCAACTTTTCGTTTTTTATGGCTTTTCAGACGGGACCGCTCCAACAAGGGCAGAGATACGGATAACCGGTTTGATAACATAATGGGCAGTTTTTGTCGTTGTAAATATCCACTACCAAGCTGCATTTTCCTTGTCTTGTGACCACCACCACAAGACAATCCGGAAAAAAAATCTTGAATCCTGACATCATCATAACAGTGTATTCGTAAGCAAAAAATGCTTGCATCATCAACCAGTACACCACCGATTTGTACATAAAGCAAAACGAGCAGACTCACAACCATAACAACAAAATGGCCAAAACATCATTTTTTCTAACTGGATCATAAAAAATGTATCAGTGGGGAGACGAGTAGAGAAAGGATGATGCATTCTTTCTATTAGGGAATCGTCTCCCCCTCTCCTCCACGTACATAAAAATATGAGGGGGAAGCTTATCATTTTTCATTTGTGCGTATCATTTACATGCGGACGCGGACATAAGTAGCGGGCTGCACGACTGGTGCATAAGTACATTGTTGGTTGCAATGACTTGTAATGACGCTTTTGTATGCGGGTTGGGAAAGAGAAAGAAAAACGCATACAAAATCATGATGCTTTTATATTCTCATCATTTCCCGGTATTCCTGGGAGAAACACGGGGAGCGAGAGAAAAGATGATAATGATGATGATAAAGATGATGCTGGGATGATGATCCGCATCTCAAGAAAATGCAACTTATCTTTTTAGTTTTTCGTACGCGAGAAGTGACTGGGGTACATGAAGTTTTCTCTTGGTGAGAGGGAAATGTACATAAGTAGCTACGTGTGTACGTAATATGTAGATCTGTTTCATCATCAACATTCTGGACCACGGGATAAATGGTAGTTTTGTGGTATTTTACGTAAGGACTACTCCACCGTGATGTATGATACAGTGGGTCGTGTATGTCAGCTAAGGACGACATGGAAGCAAGAAAGAAGAAACGTGTCTTGCCATAAAGTGGCAGTTAAGCAAGGCAACTACTTTTTTCCGACGAGTTGGGTGACACGCGTCATTCTTATCCTTCAACCGCAAAAAATGTTTTTCGAGTTTTTTTTTCGCTGTCGCTAAGATTTTTTTTTTGCTGTACCGGCTTTCTTTGGTAAAGTTGGTGCCCGCAAGTCTCCCCAAAATGGAAAGGTTTTCTGCCGCTTTTCATTTATGAGTAGGTATAAGGTAATGTGGTGGAGGGAAATATGCCGGAAAAAACGGTGTCATCGTCCCGACGGAGGGTGATGATTGATTAGGATTTTATGCAATTTCCTTCCAGATGGGAAAATCGAATAAGATCCGCAAAAAATAGTTTAAATACGTCTACTTTTATCCGTGGGAGAAGAGAAAAAGTCCCTCTCGTTTTGTCGGGGTTCATTACACCGCATACTGAGCAAAAGTCGGAATTCACTGTGGAATTATTTCCTTTTTGCTTGTTCTTTATATCCGTGATAATATCCGCGAGAGTGAAAGAGAGAGAAAGAGAGAGCACATCAAGAAAAAATCCTTCATAACCCCGTTCTCCCCCTTGTGGCGCACTTCTTGTTAGAAAGAGATCGAAAAAGCGACCGTTTTCCTTTTTTCTATTCAATTGACTCAATGACAAAAAACACTTTTGCCTTTTGTTAGTTGCTCGAGCGTGTCAGCGTATGTATGTGTGTGAGATAATGATGACGATACCGACCAAAGATGAGGATAAAAAGAAGGATGATCGTCGTTTTTGATCACATCACGATGCGATGATGATCTGGTTTTGAATGAATGAGCCTAAATAAGAAGAAAAAATATATTTATTATTGTTCCGCTGTATTTGTGGTATAATTTGAGTTCTTTAGAAAGGAAATCAAGAAATAAAGTGTATGAATGAATAGATGGTTCACAAAGCAGATAATGACGATGATGATGATGGTAATATGAAGATGACGATGATGACGCGCCGAGGATTGTGATGAAGTGAGACTGAGTTTCCGCATCATTATCGGTTTTCACCAAGCACACACACACAAAACCGGTTTTTTTTTATTTGCAGTTGGCACTTGACTTTCTCAGTCTATTTTTCTCTGGAAATATATATTTGTTTAACTTGTACCGCTGGAGTGAAAATGGACGTTAAAAAGGGACTGAAACACCACATTTTTTGTACTTTTGGACAAACTGTGGCAGTGCTCAGGATAACGACCGTCATCTATTCATGGTGGTTTCATTCCTGTCATCAAACAGACCGTTGTCGTCATCATCATCTTTGTGAATGCATTTCTCTCTGGTCTCGGGAGAGAGGTGTAGTCTATATAATGAACGACCCATATATGTACGTGTCTCTGCTTTGAATGTTGACGACGACGAAAAATATGCGTGTCCTTTTCTCTCCTTTTCTGTCGAGCCACCAAAATGAAAGATTTATTTTCGAGAGGAGGAGAGAGAAAGGGCTTGACATGACGATGACACACATTAATTTCATCATCATTACCAGTCCTCTCGTCAGTGTGTCTCTCTCTTTGTGTATGTCTCTGGAGAGACTTATACGCGTAAAAGTCGTTTTTTGTAAACGTTTCCAAAAGATTCCATTCATTCCATTACATAATCATCATTATCCCACTCTACCGCATAATAATCATCCGCAAATTAATCGCCCATTCATTTCCCCGAGAGAGAGAGAGAGGGGGGCTCTACATGCATGTGTGCACAAATAGTAAATACACGACTGGGCTATTGTGAAAGGCGACTCTTTCTCTAGAGTTAAATTGATGTTCGGTACTTCTATCATCCTCATCGTCATACCGCAGAAAGTACACAGTCAATAATATACTACCCACATTTAAGTCAGAATGGGAAGCATGACAAATAAATATATTGATTTACATTAATCCTTCCAAAGTACCGGAATATCAGGAAGGACGACGACGGACGACAACGATGCTGATGATCCCGCGTCACGGGCACATAAATAAAACGGCTATTGGACTTTTAGTCTTTTACATTCTGTCCACATTTCACTTTCCTCTGCAGTACGGTTCCTGATGCAGCTCTCCTTTGAAAAGTGTGCACAGAAATGTGGAGAGGGAGAGAGAAATAGGAAAAGGGGATATTAGACTGAAATCTGAATGGTCTGCTTATTATTTAGCCTAAGCACGCCGAATGAAAAATAAAACGAGAGGAGATAGAGAGAAAAAGACTTATTGTTCCTTTTGCCAAAATCATTTCAAAGTTGGAACTATTCTTTTTCCTCAATAATGGATGGAGAAAACTAACTAACATGTAGGGAGAGAAAAGGAGAGAGTTCCAACGACCAAACCAGACATAATCATTTTCCTAAGAGTAATTATTATAGATTCAATACTTAAAATTTCTCTGTAGTTGTGGAGTCTCCAATCCTTTTCGTAATACAAAATGTATATAACGACTTGTGTCATGCCTGTTGTCACATTTTAGGGGCTTAGGGAATTTTATAGGAGTCTCCTGTCCCACATGTACAGTCTTTGACTCGGCAGACTACCAATGTGTACGAGGACTGAGGAGGTACCTATAATGGTGTATTGTGTTGTGGCCAAAACAGTTGCTGTGCCTGCAAAATCCTTTTCTTTTCAAAGTTTACAACGACCGACTTGGAAGCAAGCAAAGAGTCAACGAGGGAAGCACAGAGACAGACAATTTCCGACAGAAAGTGTGTGTGTTGTGGGGAAAATGGTTTTTGTGCCAGGGCACTAACTACACAGCATTTTGCCCTTACACCCACGGTCTACAAGAAAGTCGCAGTCAGCAAGCTGGTAATAAAGCATCACATGTAATCAATAAGAGTAATGAAGAGAAACCCGTATTGCGTTTCCATTCATACACACACACACACACTGGCGCTCACACACGCATTTTTTTGCGGCAAAGGAAAACGTTCCCGTTTACCAGCTGCCATTCATTTAACCCTTCGATTTTTAATGAATTCGCCGCACCATTTGCCAAAAGTTCCCTTTCCAGATTCCGAAATGGTCATGTTCCTGTCCGTTTTATGCCTCTCGCATTTACACTACTTTTCAGAGGAAACAACTTTTCTCCTGTTTTATTTGCCTTTTGGCCCGTGATCGATGATGCCCAGTTAAATGGACACTTTCTGGTATGACCACATTGTACACAGACGCAAGTTTACATGTTATTCTAGAAAATCTACTCTAAAGAGAGAAAGGAGGGAGAAGAGAGAAAGAAAAAACATTCCAATAAGTACTCTCATTTTTTCCTCCTCCACCACCACCCCACGCATACGTACATACACACATGCTTTTATGAAACCATACACACAAAAAACCCATTCATCTCTAAACTGTTTGAAACCTGCCGCAGCAGTGAACAGATATTACATTACCCACCCACAACATTCATTTTATTCTTTGCTGCCTTTAATTACGCAAGCCTCGACCATCACGTTTATTACAGAGAGAGAGAGCCAACAGGAGTACTTTAAAAAAGACACATGGTCAAATATTGCTCACCATCATATCTTCTCCCTTCACACAGCCCCATTTATCCTCCCCTTTTTCTCCTCTCCAAAACTATCATCACCTTTTTACTCTCTCTCTTTCTCTCTCTAGCTCTCTTACTGCATGTGAATGGGCTCATTGAAATCCTCCTTTTTATACTTTGCCGCACAGTAAAAATGAATTTGCAGCAGGGCAAACCTCGAAAAAGTTTGTAAATTGAAATTGTTTTTTTTTTCTCTCTCTCTCTCTCTTTCTCCTTTCCGTAATAGCACACATTATCTTCCTCTTTTCTCGCGTTTTATTCATGTCCCCAGAAAAAATCCAGTCCGATTTAAATTCATTTAAGGAGGAAAATAAAAAAGATAAAAGAGTGGTGGTGGGGAATATTGCAAGAAAAGATGATGTTCTATGGCTTTTTTTCCTCGTACCATGATGATTATATGCAAAAAGGACAGACACACACACATACTACATACATGTCCACATGCATAGTTTTTTGCTGACTGGTTGGTATTCCGTTCGGTATGTCGACTGTCGTTCTTGCCTTGTTCTTGTCATTTTCTCCTCCCCCTCACGGTTTTAAGTCAGAGTGCAGAATACAGCGATGTTTTCTTGCTTGTTATGGTCCCTACCAACTGCATGTACCCCGGGAAACTATGTATTGTTTATGTAAACCCCACCCTCCCCGGGTTGATTTTCATGGGGCCCACTTTAGTAGAGTGTTACTTAAACATCCTCCGTACCCAACATATTTAGGTAGTCCTCCTTGTAGCCATGGGATATTATGGGAAGGGAATAAAAGTGAAGAAAAGCAATAATGTATCATGAAGTCATTAGAGAAATGAGTGCCCAATTTACATTCTAATGGGGTGTGTTTCCTCAGAAAACGTAAAACAGTCACAGGCAGGGAAAGAGTGAGGATAGTCAACATGGTGAATAAAGCATGTATATTCTTCTACTTTTCACAATTACACACCAGCGCTCTATATCTGTACACCATTATCGTCATTATACACGTATGTCGTCGTCATCATCCTTGTCCCTGGATAAGGCGTCTCTCCACTAACAGACACATATTATACCTACATATTAGTACAGCTATGGGGCGTTTTATAAGCAAAAACAGTTAAAATGGTTACTCTCTGGTATTCTTTTGGTCTCTCTCTCGCGACACGACACAAGGTTGTAGAAAAGATGTATTGTGTCTCAGCATCCAGCATCACCAGCAGTGAAGGCAGCAGCAGCAGCAACAGAAAAGAGAAAAGAAATTGAAATGGGTTTAGCAGAGTCTTTTTACCAGTAAAGCACACAGCCACAGCTACACACACACACACACTTGCAAGTTTAGTGATGCGAGTGGTGGTGATACAACAACAGCTTTTTATTATTTGAGAAAAAGAGGAAAGAAAAGAGAGATGAATGTAAATTTGTGTAATGTCCTCCTGCTGTTCGTCTCAACGTCCACATTCATTCCGCATTTCCTCCGCGCTGCCAGAAACCACTAATGTCTCCGGCGTCTAGATTTTATATACCGCTGCTGCGCCACGGAAACAGGGAGTTATACATTTTTTATAGGTAGCAGGTCTCTCTCACTGTGTGTGTGTGTGTATGTATCAGATAGATATTGTCAAGAGGCAAACAAGATGACTATGTGTGGTACGCGGCGGTGGTAGTAGTAACGGTACTTTTCAATATTATTTTCTTGTTTTGCATGTTTCAGTGTGGCTTTCACGGCTAGATTGAAATTGAAAGGGAGAACGAGAGAGAGAAGGAAAGAAAACGATAATATTATTCTGGAATCCGGGAGCTCGTCGTTTCTGGGTAATACGGGATGATCAATTTAACAATGATTGCAATAATAACAACACAACAACAAGGATCGCTTTTTTCGCCGCTTCTCTTGCTATCTCCGGTTCCTATGAGATTTATCAAAGGGTGGCCTGACAACGGGCAACGGGGAAGGACAGAGAAAAATACAACAAGAAGGAGAAAGAACCGACCAACGACCACTACCTATAGTAGTAGTAACAGCAGCAGGAGAACAACGTGTGTGTGGAAGGAAAACAATGAAATTAGAGACAGCAGCAGGTAGGTACCTCACATGAAATACTACTTAACTGGCCTGTTTTTTTTAAACAAGGATGGGAAAGCGTGCACCGTGTGCCTGCGCGATGAATAATGGGGATAGTAGGCATTTATGCAAAATAGACGACAATAACTTAAAAAGACCAGAGTGAGAGAGAGAGGAATTCATTTGTTTGGAATTGCTTACAATAAACACACTGCTACTAGAAGCCCTAACAATAGCGTTTCAGCAACGGCCACAAGATACATCATGGCCGTGAACGAACGCCACGAGTATCGTGATCATCACCATCGAGAAAGATGGGCAGGCAACACAAACATATCACATACTCAGCTTGTTGATGGAAATCTTTTATCCTTGGGAAGGACCTCGGCATTCTTTCGGGTGGACGCCGTCGACAGCAGCAGCATCAACGCGAGCTACGGGTTTTTTGGATGATTGTTATTTTGGGCAAAAATGAGAAAATTATTATTTACGAGGGAGCGAAAAAACGAATGCCTAGTTAAGGAAGGGAATATAGCAGTGCCTGTATTGTGGGCATGTGTGTGTTTCCTGGGGGAAAAGGGGCACAACGTGGTGACCGATTTTAAAAATTGTTTTCTTGAAAAGGAAAACATTTTGGGGCTATTAATATTCAACAGGGCAAACAGCCGGGAGTTTGTGTTGTTTGTGTGTGTGTGTGTGTGTGTGTGCACGCGAGGAGTCGTTATGATTTATGTTGGGGCAAATTACGAGCAATTTTAAGGAATTGCTCGGAGGAGAAACAGAAGGCAGCTTATTGCTTTTTTGTTGATGGCGATATTGTGGTAATCAGAAAGGGACTTTGCAGATATGCGTTTCTTTCTTCACAGAGGGAGAACGTTTTCCTTCCAAAAGTGGTCAACATTTTTTCCTTTATTTTTTTAGGCTTTCAGATTGTAATTGAGCGTTTTTTCTTTCTAAGGCTTGGTTCTTTAGATTTCCATAAATTTGTGTAGGTTTCGGTACAACTGTTTCAAACTTAAGCATTTAGGTAGTTTTTTTATAACTATCTCTCTAGTTGACCTGAATTAATCAGCCATTTCAATAAAACAAACTTGTACTCATCTGCATGTATGTAGATAAGTCATTCATTACCATACTTTTGTGAGAATCGTTCAAATAAAAAAAATACAAACGACGAAGGCAAACATTCTGTAATAAAAAATATTAAGGTGGTACTAGACATCAAGCAATTTAGCACAACGAACACGAAAAAATAATACGGGCCCTGGGCTTACACCATGGCTTTACAAAACACACAACACAGGTCAATGATTCGTCAACGTTAGTAAGAAAAAAGCGAAATACATATGTCTGTGGGTAAGTAAGTGTAAGTAAAGTTAACTTTATGTACATGGATGAGTTCAGGAAATAAATGTACACAAATTATACAGGGCTACTATTAACTTCCGAGTCTATTTGTGCCAGACACTTTAATTGTACCATATTTGTTGAAATTGAAGCCCAGGCTTATATTACAGCAAATAAGTGTTACCCTTACAGGAATTTACCCATTAAGAGGTTGATGTTAAATTCATATATAATATGCTTCCATTCGCAGTACATCCTACATGAACAGTAGTAATCATTCTTATAACTACACTATTTATATATTTTAATTAAATGTTGGGTTATTTAAAGAGGAAATACGGTATGTATTTTTATCTTTTTATTGTTGTACTTCCAGTCGCATCTTTCAAGTTGATTTTTTTTCGCTTTCTCAAGCCATGAGCAAAGAGACATTGTATGTGTAAGTGTTGAGAACGAGAGAACCCATTTGAAAACATGGCAGTATATGGCAGTAGCAACATCAGCAGCAGCGGTGGCAATGTACTCTCTTGTACTCCCAGTTAATGTCACGTCCAAAGTTACTACATCACAAGCCTACACCACGTATATATTCCACGGATGATTACACTACTACAAAAAAAGTTGTAAAAAGTTTTGAAGTCCTTTTGTTTTTAGTGAAGTAGGCACTCCACTCGTCCGTAAGTACACGCACACATACACACAGAAATAGTTTAACAAGTGACTTTATTCGGAGGTCATTACAATAATTCTAACGGGGAGAAAATGTGAATGGACGAACGTTATTCTTCTCTTCTCGTTGGGTTTGATCACTATAATACCCCGTTGTAAAGTAAATGTACAGACTATTTTTTTATACTTTTGTGCGACAGGGTCTACAACTTTTATTGTCATGTTCTTCCAATTCAACCTTGCTGTAATTCTGTTGAATTTTACAACGCCGACAGACTTACTCGTTGTGCAACTGTTGTAACGAAAAAAAACTTACGGCAATATCAGTAATATATTATGAGTGTGTCATTTGAGTAGTTGTCTAGTCAGTCTTCTTGTACTCAGGTACACGGCAGCACACGGGTCATTGGGGAGAACCCAATCGTCCTTTATTGAAGTGACCAACACCGGCATGGCACGTAAGATGTCGACCAGCATTAGTGACGTTGTCTGGAGAAACGGCGTGATTTATAATGCTACAACTTGGTTTCCTCCGGAATCCAAATCGAAAAAGGTGCACGACATTTACT
>JAHZNB010001342.1:0-89722 GCA_027744295.1 Callyntrura guangdongensis
TTGACCTAAGGTACCCGTGTACCAAATTTGGTTTGATTATGTCAAGTAGAACAAAAGTTATAGTGTTATCAGACCGACAGACCGACAGACAGACATGATTCCAATCTCAAAAAATCCCTAGCTACGCTTACGGGACTTAATAAAGAGATAGAGAGAGAATTGTCAACGTTTAAAAATGAATGAACATACAACTAATACAAAGGTATGTTGATATTTTATTAACAAATATGTACGTAACAGTCGAAAAATTGGGATACATCGTATGTTTCCATCGTTGCTTCCGACAATTTAACTTGACGATTAAAAGTTTTGAAGGGAAGAAGTGGCTTATGGGTAGGCTTTAGCGGAAGTTTACTTGTAAACAAGCTAGCTACCAGTTTTCCAATAATAAATTGTCAATTATCATTAATGTATGAATGACTCGAACATCGGTTCCTGTATAATTTTTGTGTTCTGTGCATTCCATTTCACCGTTGTCACATACGTACTTCATTCCCTCATTACTTCATATTGTGCTTGTGAACCATTAAATTTATCATTTGTCTGAACGTGCGTAAACTCTTGTACATGCAACTGTTTGTCATTCCTTTGTACTGGAATTTGCATTTATCGGGAAGCCGACAAACACATTTGTATTGTGTCGTTTTATATGAAATGAAATGCATATTTTGAGCATCGAAGATACATTTATATTTTTAAAAATATTACCTCATGTCACCACAGAGAGTATCACGTTTTGATATGCGACAGCATGCCCCGGGAAAATTCCTGGAAGCAGGATATCTCCACACATTGTACTCAAAGTCACTGAATCAATCCTGTCATATTTATTATCATTTCGGCGCGCACAAAGCTTGTCTTGCTGAAAAGTTCAAAGTCTACGTTTGTCGAACTGGGCACGTATATGCAAAAGAATACGAGTTTGACAAGCCCGAAGTGACGTGAATGACAGAGAGAAAGAAAGGGAGAGCTAGCCACACAGAGGAAGACAACGAGCGAGGGAGAAAGCGTCAGAGTTGGATAAACTTCACTATCAATTCCTTTACGTTCAATACGCCCCAGGTGGCTTTCAACATCGTTTCCTTTCTTCTTTGTTCACTATCTGAACAACGGAACTTGGTGTCATGGCACAAGAAGTTTTTCGTGCATAAGAATAATATTATTTATCGTAGAAAGCTCGTTGTTGAACATGCATACACTCTTTGGGCTCAAATCCGAGGTTACACTGTATATCAACATCTCTCTTCGTGTGAGCACGGCTTGTTGATGTTGATACATCATGCCAACCATCACCACTACCACTCATATCAGCAAACCAGCTGTGTGTTTCCTCATCAATCTGTGCCGACTAATTTACCTTCAGATCATCATTTAATGAAATGTCTAAGGTAAAAAGGCCCATCGTAATAAACATGTTATATGAAGAACCAAGAGCTTCCGAAGCCGATGCACGGCTTACTGCCCTTTCTTCCATGACGCATTGGCTGGCACTGCTGCTACTTCTACGTTAGTTGTACGTCTACTATACGCGCTCCAGTTCATTTCTAACCGAGTTTGTTATAAAATTGTTATACTAGCTCGTAAAATGAGTATTACGGTACGGTAGTAATAACTCGGGCCATTCCTGTGAGATTAACTTAATTTTATACACATTTTAGTACCCCATGCATAAGTGACCTGTAGTAAATGGTGGCATTATCTATCATATCTCTCTTATATGAAGTTAATGCAAGACAAATGAGAACACAGACATCGCACAGCTGCAATTCCAAAAGTGAAATTTTAGACACTGGAATGACCACAGCTCCTGTAATGTTTTATAAATACTAATGCGGCTCCGTCAGTGGAAACCTTGAAACATACATAGAGTTTCAAAAGTCATTCGGTTTCGTTCATCATGTTGGTGCATAAATGTTGTGCACAGTGAGCTGGAAAGTGCGTGCCGTTATGTGAGTAGATACTTGCAACAACACATACGTCGCATGGATTCAATGTTCCCATATTTTTATGCGCCGTTTTCCCAATTAGTGTTCCACTATAAGGTCCTAATAGGAAATCTATTGTATCTCCTCAGGTTGTGTAATAAAATTATTCTTTTGATGATTCCTCCCCATTGCTTTGTAGTATTGATATTGTGTTTACAGCCACATTCGATTGGAACTTAGCAGTGAGATTAGTATCTTAAAAGTCGCACAAAGCATCAAGAAACGTAACGTAAATGTAGAAAAAGTGTTCCACGGGGTATCATTTCAATTATCAGGAAGAGTGAGTATACACAGACAATCTTACTGAAGATTGTACACGAACTGGTGGTTTTGTATACTTCCTGCTTCCATGGGAAAAGCTATTATTTTTTGTGCATTTGTTAGCATGCTACAACAACTAGGCGGTGGGATGCCTCTTTTACTTTGCAATCTTCTTAGTTTTTCCTTTCGCCTCGGAAAGAGAATCTTCTGCACACTATATTTAATCTTTGACTTTGGCGTCACATTATAATAGGATCACTAGCAGTCGTCGTCATCATCATCATCGTAACAGTAGAGTTTATTTCAAGTTGCATTTATACTCCCATGGAATTCCTTTTCTTCACAGCACAATTGAAGTGAGCCATAGTTTTCAACTTTCACTTACCCTTTTATTCTGTCTTACTTACTTTTTTCAAAGCAATGCTGGCAAGTTACGGCTGGCAAAGGAGTGGAATACCCGTTCTCTCTCGCTCTTCCCCTGCCCATGGAATGAAAAAAGTAGCACATCAATTCCACATACAATTCTTTCTTCTTGCCACTTTAGGTAAGAAGCCTGCTTTTACAACTTTGCTTTCGTTGTTCCATCGTTATAGCAAATATAATGTCGATTTTTCTTTTCTTCTTGGAAACGTATCCTCTTGAAAAACTTTTTCTTCTCTTCTGTTCGTGTTGGTTTATGCAAACGGAGAGAGAAGAGAATAAGAAGTTGGTTGGAAGAATTGCAAGTCATATTAGTGCCGAAAAAGCAAGCGGGTATGTGTCTGTCTGTGTAGTAAGCAGGCGAGAATGTAGTAATCGTGAACAGAGAAAGAAAAGAAGAGCTCACCCACCAACACAAATGTTCCTGTGGAGAAAAAAGAATTTACCATTGCATTGTGTCGGCCGATAAACTGTTGAGCTGCGCCTGTGTATCTTATATCCTACTGTAGTACGTTAAGTTCTATATCTACTTCTTTTAAAATGGTAAAGAATGCTGCTGGAACCACATAAGATGTGTGAAGGGCTTCACTCTCCCAAAACAAGAAAAAACCCTGCGAGAGTGTACCCGTTTTTTGTTCCTTTAAATAGCTAAAGAGAACTCTCTCAGAGAAAGTAAAAATAGAGGGGAAAGTAAGCACACAAGGAAAACATAGAGAGGGGAAAGAATACGGGAAAGTGTGAGCAGTGCAAGAAAGAAGGGAGCAAACAGAAAAAGGAACGAAGCACGAAATAAGTGGGGAAACAGAAAAGAGAAAGTTATCCACCAGAATTTCTGTCGGATGGGGCCGCATAGGCTCGGTTGGAAAAGATTGGGACTCTTCTTTACTGTGTGCAAGTGTTCCTCTCTCGTCCTCATCACCCCGATGTTTTATAAGTTATAGGAAACGGAGGGATATATATAGTCAGTCGCAGGCGCCTGTTGGAGAAACATGTGCTTCATCCACACAAACACACTCACACCAGCCCCGCTCACAGAATTTTGTTTTGAGTACGAGAGTAAGCAAGATAGTAAAGCAAGCGAGTCAGCCAGCAAGCAAGTTGGTTTTCCAATGTTGGACAAGAAAATAATATAAAGCAAGCGAGCAGTAGACAGACAGGCATGGGTAACAAAAGCAGCGTATAAGCGAGCGAGCGAAGCATTCTGATGTACAAGTGCTCAAGACTAGGACGTTTTGTGAGACTATTTCTTTTTCCACTTGCTCCGTGAGCTAAGTAGAGACAACGTTAACGGCTCGAGAGAGTCACAGATTGCTCCGGTGGTACATCATCCTCGGTCTTTCTATCTATTCCTATTACTTTTCTGATAGCTCTCGTCGAAAACAGAACAACCGTTCTTGTCTCTCGTCTTTACTCAACCATCAACAACTAACCGGGAAGACTATCATGCACTCTTTTTGGGAATTTGCTTCCCTCAACTGAGCAAAAACTCACTTTACCTGATTCTCATCTCTGTTGTGACTGTGTCATTAAAAAACTTTGTTTCCTCTCGTTTAACGAGACCCTCGTGTGCCAATCGTGTACCGTTACCCAATTGCTATGCGTACTCTTAATATTTAGGAAAATGACAATGACGACGGAGTGAATCAGTTGCAGTACTTGTTACCGAACTAGATTGGTTTGCCCGGTTACTTTTAGTGCTGTTGGTTTAATGTTGTGTGGTTGTGGTGCCAAAACTTGGTTACGTTTTTCGTGTTGTTTAATTCCGAGACCGAGACCATCAACAAGGACACGCGCGACTATTGTCTCGTTGACACTTTAAAGAGTTTGTTTCCTCATTCCCCCATTCATAGACTCATTCTCCTTGCCTCTCGTTTATTTTACCTTACAAAGTCTCGTGTGTAGTTGGATGATGTGAAGTGGCTGAGAAGGAAGGAGAAAACGAGAACTTTATAGACACGGTGCAAGCATACTCATTTAGCCCCAAGTGCACAAACACACCAACCTGAAACCAGCCAGCGAATAATACGACTCAGTTGTTGACACACTGTGTGTTGTTTGTTTTTGCAGGAGAAACAAAGACAGCTCCAGTTTACCAAAACTCTACGTCTACGTAAAATTGGTAAGTATCCTCTTTTAAAGTACTAACAGCATAATAGAATAATAAAATGAAAAATCAAGTTGGTTTTCGTAGAAGCGCACCAAAACTAAACGAAACGTGTCAGCAAAAGAGAGGGTGAGTTAAGATAAGAGTGGTACTGATCTGACCAAAAAAATAATTGATTGATATAGAAGCGATAGGTTGTTATTGTTTTATATTGTTTTTTAAAAACAAACTGAGGCCCTTGATCCAGAGAAACTGACTTGAGCTCTCAAATTGTCAAAGTTTCGCCTACCCAGTTTTTGTCCTGGCGTTTCCATGTCTTGCGCTGCCTGTTCCTATTACTTTCTGGTGATTGTAATTTGTGTCTCAGGCACCACTATAAATAGATTGATATCGATTCTTATGTCATACAAAACACAAGGCAGGTTTTGTTGTTGGCTTGCTGCGTTGAAAAGAGTAACAAAAACAAATGGGCAAACTGGGATATCGGGAGTGTGAGCGCAATGTCTAGCAGAACACAGTAGTAACAGTAGCAACATCACTTGCAATAGAAGAAGTATATAAATCGACAAAACAAGAAGATTTGCAGCCACAGCAGTACAATTCTTTTTCAGTTTAAAATAAACCATCTCCTAGTAGATTCAACAGTAATAATCATAATAATAATAACCACAACAATAATACAAATTTTTGTGGCCAGCACAAAGGGAAAAACCTAAAATACACGCTAGCCTCCTTTTCGAAGATTATACATATTATGAACATGCCATGAAATAAGATGCTAAAACCGAAAACGCAAACGGCAAGACTGCCAAGATTTTGGCTTTGTCTTCCATATCCTCTCCTCAGCATCTGTGTTACTGACTCCGTTACTGTTCTGTTCCGACAACGATATAATTTTTCCTAAATCAAAATAATAAGTTGTTTTAGAGTAAAAACATTGAGTACAGACGATGTACTTCCATTTCCCAAGTACCTCACCACGAAGATCATACCACTGGTACCACCACCACAGTTGTTTCTTGTTAACATTTTTTGTTGTTGTTGTTGCTGTTGTTAGCTGCTGCTGCTCTTCTTGTTATTCCTCAAACTTGTACATATTGCAGTATTGAGGACCCTTATGTAGTCCTAAACGAAGAAGTCTAGCTTTCTATTTTTGTTGCTACATTTCTCTTCTCGGGGATACTCTTCATTTTCTCTCTCTTTCCTTCTCCCTGGAGTTTCATCATCGTCATCATCGTCAAAACTTTGAAGTTGCGAATCAGAAACGGTGCACAAAAGGCCACACAGATAATGAACATGATGCCTTTTTGTGCGCATTAAAGAGAGAAAGATCCTCCTCCCCGTCCTCCTGAAACTTGTCCATGTTCTAGGGAATACGGAGAGACGGGGGAAAGAGAGCAAATGCAGACGATGGGATGATGACAATGACAAGGATTTTACTCGTTGCCGCTGAAATTGGTAGTGGCGGTGATTGTATACAAAATGAATGCTATGATAGGACACAATGCTCCACTTGAGTTCCTCCTTTCAGTTGACTCATTCACATTTTCAAACTCCTGATGAGTAAAGTAATTTGACATTCTCAAGAGAGATCACAAAAGTAAAGATATACACTTATCTCTTGTCCTTCTAACCAAACTATTATTGTTGTTATTAATACTCTGGCAAGCTAGTTGAATGGTGAATGGATATGGAGAAAAAAAGAAGAAAGAAAAGTAGTAACATATAGTGCAGCTTGGCTTACTATGTATAGCAGTACCGTTGGTGTAACTAAAAATATAGAAAAAAGCACAAGTCAATTAAAAAATTGAGTTAAGCAGACAACATACTGGTGTTTGTGTGTCTAGTCAATTTATAACGTTTTAAACGGTGCAGGGCACAACTTGTGAGTTGACTTTTTAATATTATACGTTTGCGTTGTTGATAGCAAAAGTCTTGCATATTCTCTGTTTTTATGAAACCAAACTGAAAAGGAAAACTGTAACTAATTTCAGTATGCCCCAAAGACCTGTACTAGATTGTCGTTGTCGTCATTTTGTTGTACCATTTGACCCCGAAGCAGGATCAGATAATCAAGAATCAGAATGATAAAACAGCATGTCGCAAAACTGCCAGGAACATGTAAAATTTATAAATGAAATAAAAAAACGAATCGAGTATATTCACTTATTGCAAAAAGAAAAAAATTCAAAGTAACAAAGATTCGCTTCACCGACGAATAGGCTTCACGTCTTCCTTCGTTGTCAGTAAGGGTGCCAATGAAGACAGAGTACATTATGTTAGCAGCAACACAGTATATTAGTTCAATGCTGCACAAAACTATACTCTATCTTACCAACATAAAAAATCATTGCACTTCGACAATTTTACTGGAGCCGACAAGCTGTTTGCTTTACTGCCAAAAACGAAAATTGCCTAAAAGCCGAGTAGTTGACTTTGGCAAAGTGGCGGTAACATCTTAAGAAAAAGGCAAAACGAAAAACTCTAAATGACTTGTTGTTTTATTTTGCACCTGTTGTCTACCGTTGCTCTGGTGAAAACTTGAAAAGAAACCATTGGGTTTCGTGCCTCACTTAGCATGTATCGTGATAAACACAATGAGCATCACTCTTTCTAGGTTGAATTTTTTTGCTCACGGTATTCCATAGTATGTAGCAACAGCAAGTTTTCGCAATGTAAATACTGCAAATCCACCTTATCAAGAAACACATGTTGTATATTATGTTGGAATGTAATTTTTCGTTGCATTAAACTGGCGCTCCGTCAACCGTACCGAATGCTTTTCAGTAAAAAATTAAACGTAGGCGTTTGAATTTATCAAGTTAACGACAGACGTACAATCATTTTACCCCATTTGCTCTCGGGAAACCCTTTCCAAGCTACACACGTTCCTGAACTGTTCAAACGCTGCAAAACGTTTGTGTCACCCGTCAGGAAAAAGTACAAACGTGCATTAGCTCGGTTGTATAGTTGAGATCATTATTTGCTGAAAATATAATAAGTGTGTACACGAGAAAGCGTAGGTGGAAATTTTTTTCTGAAATATTTCGGTGAGTGATAGAGAGTATTAATGTACATGTGTTCTCAAAAGAAGGGCAAAGAAAATCGTTATATATGTGTATCCTTAGGTAATCGAAGGGCAATAACAAAGACATTGCAAGCAAGATACATATTCTGTTGACATTTTTGAGCGACCGACCATACCATATTATTAGGATTATTACCTCTCTCTGTAATTTTGAGATACGGATGGGTGGTGTAATTAGGTACGCGTCATTCTAATAATAATTATTGCCGTTTCCTTTATAAGTTCGTTTAAGATATTTCGCTGGATGCAAAACAATATTCCATAGTTAATGCACATGCTGACATGATAGCACGTACACCATATTATCATCACAAATATTGGGAAACCTATATGCCATATGTCAGCGCTATAGAGAACGTAGCGAAATTCGGTTAAAGCAACTTTCTCACTGGCAAGATCCATTATGTACTTTTTCACCACTTTATTACCAACGTACCGTAAACTGTTATTAGACTCATACGTGAGGTACTAATGAAAATGATAACATAAGCTTGGGCGAAGCCAAATTTTCTTTCCATTTCCGATTATGTCTTGACGTGTCTTTTCGCTCTCCCCCAAAAATTGAAAATAATGGAATAGATTAGTTGGTAATGATTAATAAAAAATAACAATACCGCGACTAGCGGAATATTACATACCTGCACACATAAACACAACGTGTATACATAACAAAACCATGATTAGTTGTATCGAATGAGAATGGTATTACATAGATGAAAGTGCTATAATCTTTCAGTGTTCAGACTTATTGTTAATACGGGCCAATAAGCCAGTTGATGTTTCGTAAGTTATGCAGGATTCAATAATATCATGCATCGTGTGTGCATGCGAACAGCTCGTAGGTAGGCCAAAATGGCTAGCACCAAATAGTCTATCGCCATTTACGAGATGGCTAAATCGGGGTAATCCAAAGCAGCTCATCGTATCATTGCAAAAAAGTGTGTTGTGCTTTGTGCAGCGCAACGACGTTCAACAAATCATTCATAACATTTCACTACAGTTATCCGTTACTTGCGGTCGTAAAGAGCAACATTGGAAAAGTTCCTGTCTTTCAGTTCTGTCCATGACTAAAATAGAAAAATGAGGTGAGGAAAACGCTGTCTTTCCGTCCAGTTAATCATTTCAATAAACTCGTCCCCTTGAAATAAACTTAAAAAGTTTACGATTTTGTTTTTAACACAAATCTTATATTTTCCACGGCTAAGTTTAGTGCGAATCCTTTCAAATCTATGTTGGAACTGGAACGGAAATTGATGATCATTCGCTAGTTGGACATAGCGTGTGACAGCAGTGTATTATTTATCCGCTAATATAACAGCCGTGTTCTCTTTGCCATTAAAATACATACGTAATAATAACTTTCGTCCCTTCCTATTCATGCTCCCACCTCGGCCCGTTTTTTTGCCCACTGAATAAGTAGTGGCTTTGTAGTATTATTTTGTACATGATCAAAAGCTTTCTGCGCGTTCTCTCTGTTTCCATATTTTTCGGTTTGTTCAACGAAAAACCTAATACCCGATTCCAATCCAAATTCCAGTGCTGCCGTTCGTTCTGCTTGTTGACGTTATTACCTTTTGCAAAGGTAAATCAAGTAAGATTCAATCTTGTGCGACCATACTGAGGTACATGGCTGTATTTTAATTGTAGAATCTGTACAAGCTCAGAGAGGTAATACTCTTCTATCCGCATTATCTATCCGTCTATTTATTGCTTACTACGCTGCAAACTCGCTTTATCATTCCTGCGTAATTACAAAAGAATGAAAGCAACCAACCCATAATAAATCCCTTTTGTTTTCCCTCGGAAGCCTAGAGAACGGATGAACACGAATCCAAAAAGCTAAGTGCTCATTATTGTTACATAGAGAGGCAGACAGACGTAGCAAAATGACATCGAGGAAAACGACTCTGTGGGCGAATTAAAGAAGTAGGTTGAATCTGCTGAATCATATCTTTTATTGTAATATGGCAGTTCTAGTTATTTTTATAAAGCAAAAAGAAAGACGACAGCTGTTTAAAGAGCTCATTCCCCATTCTGATGACTTAAAGTTGTATTTATCGTTACAAATCCGACCGGACCAAGGGGATAATATATAAATGTATGCAAAGCCGCTTCATGTACAGATGTTCCAAGATTTTATTGTGCAAAACAACAAATAGAGTCAAAAGGTATGGTGCTGTAACAAACTCTATACAAGGTTCAGCGGTGGACATCAGATACAATGTCATGTGCGTCATATTCTCGTGTTCTATACGCAAAGCACTGCCATTTTGGTAAAATTTTCATTTCTTTGTACATATCTTATTTGGGTATCCACACGAGGCTGTACCAATTTAGAGCCCATGTACAAAGTTGAGGCATTATTTTTGAGCTGAGCATTATCATTGAAGATCCCATTGAAGCCTAGAGGATAGTTCTCTGGGCCTGAGGTAGCATTTCTTTTGGAACTAAGTTGTAAATTCTCGATGTATCATTTCACTGCACCCTGTTTGGAACGTAAAGTATAAACGTGCATACTTTCATTTGCATGCTCTACTTGAATATTCGCTTAAAGACAGCAAACAGTGTGCTTATCTGAGTGAGAAATTCACGTGGAAACATTTTAAATTACAGTTACCGATCTGATAGAAATTCTCGAACAGAAACGACATAGGTACAAATATTAAATACAGCGAAATAATATTATATGTAGAGCATGTACATTGTTTTGATATGACAGTGCGTAGGTATGTGTAATAAAGTGAAAGAGAGAACGAAAGATGATGATTATGAAAAGCACGAAATAAGTCCGTTATCGAGTTATTTTCTAACGCCCCATGTATACTTCATACCTACTTACGTGCCATACTAGATAGTTATGTATAATAACAGCGTATCATGATGATTCTTATCTGAAAGAGAAAAGGGAGAGGAAACTCACATGACTGACATGCACACACGAAGAACATATACATAATGTTTATAATGATGACGATGATAGCAGGATTGCACGAATCAGTGTAGCCAACCGATCCCTTCATTCAAAGGTCTTCCCAAACTTCGACCTTTTTTACTTATCCCTTTTAAACTCTTTTGCCACAGAAAACAAAGGCAGCGACTTTGAAAAGATTTACCGACACTGTATTGCCATATGAAAGCAGGTACATGATGAACATAAAAATTGAAATGCGCTACATTTGGCATTATATAAAATGCCCATGGCTGGCGGAACAGGGGGGATTTATCCCCCCAAGATTCAGCAATTTAACATTACAGGATAGGGAGCAATGCAAATCCTTATACATTACAGGATAGGATTTCCCCCCTCATGTCCCCCTACTCCCCTGAAAATGTTTTAATATTTTCTTATTCATAATCTTCATTAACACAGTCAATCAGATCAGTTTCGTCTACATCTAAGTCGATTTGTATTCCTTACAGAAAATGCAAAAATTGTAAAAAGACTGTCGTGTTCTTGAATACAATATATTTTATAATGCCTTGTACCAAGATTCTCGTAATGATTCCAATTCCAAATATTTCTATTAAATTTAGCATCATCTCCCCGCGTGTCACCTTGCTTGTAAATAAATCACATTCCAATCACCCGCCCGTCTTTTGTTTTCTTTCTTAAATCTATAAATCCATAGTTTTCTTTATTCTTAATCCTCTAGACAAGGGCGAAGTTTGGCACAGGGCGAAATTTAAAACACTACCGGATTCCACACTTGCTCGTACCATACAAATTTGCTTTGTTGTTTCCCGACTGTGTAGTGAAAGTAGCGCGAGAGACAGACACTTAAATAGAAGGAAAGAAAGGGAGAGAGTTAGAAAGAAACATAATACGTAACCTGTGAATATGATCAGCAGTGAGAGAAAGGGATAAAAAATGAATAAAAAAGCATGCCTGATTAGTGCTTAAGTGAAATGTGCCGCTTGTTATAACAGAAGGTTTATTACTTTCAGTTTTAACTTACTACACGGGAACGCAGAGCGTAGTCTCTTCTATCTGTGTGTACAAGAACGATAAAACGAAATAGGGCCCCTATCTCCCTCTCTCTCCGCCGACGTATGAAAATGAAACGAGTGCTAAAAAAGGGAAGGAGAGAAAAAAAGCAGAAAGAAAAAGAAAAGGTTATGCATAGTTGAACAAGCCTAAGTACATTCTACCCTATCAAATTTTCAGCTTGAGTACTACTTTTAGAGTTGCCAGTTACAAATATAATATGTATACGAGGACTAATGTTGTCATGCTTTTGTTTTATGTATGCAAAGTATTTTTTTGATGAACCTAGACATACACAACATGCACTATTAATGCAAGAAAATAAAACAAGTCGGTGGGAAAGTTGGGTCTTCGTTTGTCAAACTGTATAATAGAATGTGTGTATGTGTATGTATGACTAATATTATCAAACCTGTAGTAAGCAGGCCCTCCTCGGCATAATGAACGGACGGAAGACTTGCGGAACAAAAATAAAGGCGAAGAAAAGAACTTAAAGGAGTTGGAGTTGTGATGGAAATCTATATAAGAAACGTTGTAGTGGAGATGGTGCTATGTTTAATGGCAGTACACAAAAGTATTATGAAGGTTATTGCGTGAATTAATCAAATATTAAAAGCATTTTTTCTTGAAACTTTTTCCCCGTTGCCTGTTTCGTGGCGAATTGAGCTGGGCTGTGTGGTATTTGCATTGTCTGCCCAACAAGAGAGAAAGAAACAAGTGAGCGACTGGAGGGTAAACCTTAAATGAAAGTACAACTGACATGGTGATTTCTCTAGTTTTCCCCGGCATAAAAGTATAAAAACCAAATTAATAAATATTTGCTATTTAGACACAACAAGAAGAAAACTTGGGTTTGCATGGCAACAAAAGTAAAGTTTTTAAAAGGAACACATAAAATGCATAATACATTTACAACTGATTATTGTTGTTCCGACAAATGGATTTTTTTATTTCTTAAATATACCAAATTCCCCTGTTCTTCTCCGGCTCTCGTAAAAGTACAAAGCCGAACAAAAACTGTAGCTATGATTTGTTCGTTTCCGTTTTCTTTTTCTTGTAAGTTGAGACCATTTGGTCGATTACCCTTTTGGCCATATAATACCATAATGTACAATTTGTTGGATACTTTCAGCCTGACACAAAGAGTTTTCGTAGAAACAATATTTACCAAGTTTCTTTTTTTTTCTTACAGCCATGCATGCAGCATTGTCCATGCAGCAAAAACATACAATAGAAATATTACCCAACAACGGATACGTCGATGCAGAGGAAGAAAATGTGACAATTTACTTTTTGTCTCGGAGTAGGACAATGAGCACTACAATTGACTTCGATTATCATTGGACACCAAATTGGACATTGCAACTGCAAAAATACTGTTTATTGTTTTAAGAAGTGTTTGACGGTTGACACAAAAGGGAAGGAATCCCAACATCTGACACAGAAAACAAACTACCAACACCAAATCAAACGTTTTTTTAAAAATTAGAAATAACTTGTGTGTATATAAAAGCACCATAAAGATTAAGGATCCAAAAGTGATTTTTCGAGTTGTTACGGTTCGAGTATAGGTAAGTACAAAAAAATAAAATTATACTGATGACAAAAAATCGTTCAGGATGAAAGAGAGAGAGAGAGAGAGAGAGAAGTGGAAGGAGGAGAGCAAGTGAGACGGTTCTAGAGCAAAGAAATGTGAAATAGAAGGAGAAACGGATGCTCTTAGTAACTCGACGGTGGCGTAAATAGGGTAATTAATGAGCAGAAAAAAGGTGCTGGAGGACTCTCACATCATTTTTCTCTAACACCCTCATAGCAACCAACCCGCTAGAGTACTACACTTACATGGGGACAGTACAAGCTCAAGAAGTTTAAGCGAAAAAGGCTCTAAAACTAAAATTATTACGCCATTAATGCTCTAACATAGCAGCAGAGTACATAAGTGGAAGCCCGTTTCGTAAGTAAGAATTTCTCCTCCACAATAAAGTGAAGTATGTCGAGGCGATAATGTAATAATAAAAAACATTTGACTCCGTCGTCTCTTTCTCCCTGATCGTATGTTTTGAGGTTTTATTTTTGCATGCAGACATATGACATACATATAAATGTGTACATGTACATATTATGTACTTATGTGTGCATGTGTATTCCTTTTTTGTTGTCCTTTCCCTTTTTGGAAAGATAGATAGAGATAGGACGCTTCGTTTGAGCGTTGTTCCTCACACCCTTCAATGACTTTACGAGTTTTGCTCTTTTCTCATTAAGTGTGTTTTTGTGGATATTTTATAGAATGTACGTGGCTTCAAACCTTGAACTCTTTTGTACTTTTAGAACGTTATTACGAAACAGGGAGGAAATGGAAGAAAAAGTTATATTTTTGTCTTTAATATTAAAAATTAGTAGTGGTAACAGCACTCTCAAAACAGCTGCACGATAGAGGTAGCGAGTTCCAAGTATGTTTTCAACTAATTCCTTTCGGTTAAAACAAAGTACTTTTAGGGATTTACTACTAAAAGGGTCATGAAATCGACAGGCTGATATTATGTAATGGTTGTTCGTTACGACAATCACTTTTCACACACAGACTTGTATATTATGCATTTTCTTGCTCTCCAACCTACTCACTATATTCGTTATCTCTTTCATTTCACCAACTCTCCTCTCTTTCATGCTGGCTTTTGTTTTTTCTATGGTTTCTACATAATTCACAATTGAAACTCTTTTCAACAAAATCACTCTCTCTTGCTCCCTCCCGTTGTGTTCACTTCCGGTTGTCAATGAGAGTTGTTATATGTATGCTTGTGAATACACGAACGAGTAAACTCTAGTGCATTATCATAGGCATGTTATTAATAGTATTAACCACGTTTGTTTGAGTGTTCTTCTTGTTATTAGCACAAACAGATAATAATAATAATATTAATAATAATAATAATAATAACAATAACAATAATAATAACAATAATAATAATAACAATAATAATACTATTATTAATAATAATAATAGCAAAAAGAATAATAAAATAATAATAATCATAGCTCAACGACGTAATTGTGCCAGTCTTGTTATATCTGACTCATTGAAAAATGGGACTGCTGTTTCCAACAACCAGGAAAGTCGATGTTTCCAGAGTTGTCACACAGTCACTGCTTCTACTACTTGTGCCACCACAAGTAGCACTTACCCAACTCCACTCCTCTAGCGACAAACCATTTTTGCCAGCATTATCATCGTCGTCGTAAGAGTTCACTTACTACAACCACTTTCACTACTACTGCTGCTGTTATAACAAAAACAACCATAGTTGTCTGAATCGTCCTCGTATTGTGGCAGCTGCTTCGCAGCAGACTCAAGAAACACCAAACATTGTAACTGAGATCAAACACTCACGACTTGCTACTAGTATCGTACGAATACTAGTTTCGTCGGTGATAGTTTTACTTTTTATATTAGTGTTCCAGCTACCTTACAATACGTACGTTACGTGTAGGGTTTGCTACTTCTACCACTACCATCATAATCATCATCAAATGCAAAGGAAGTACCTATGAACATTACGGAACGAACAACTTTTTTGGCATTGATGTAAAATTATTTGTGTTAAAATTATTAAGAGCATTATGACATAGAAAAAGAAGGAGAAATTTTTTATTCCCTCTTATTAAACTATCCGTCTAAAAAATAAGAAAAACACGGTCGTGTGTACTAAAGCAAAGGATCGTTGTACTGCCGAAGAGCAATAAACACTGACATTTGTATTTCTGTACAACTGCACGACCACCATTATCAGCGTCAGCAATACCTCCTTCACCGCAACGCAAGTAATACTTTAAAAAATAAACGCTCCGATTTACCGTAAGTCAACATCATTGGGCCTGATATCGTCAAGCCCCTGCGACTTCTTCTGCAATTACCCTTATTAGCGTGTGTATGTGTGTGTGACACCTGAGGGGTATAGAAATTCAGAGTAGTCTGCTACCGAAAACGACGAAGAAACTGGGAGCTAAAGAGCCAAATCTTTTATTCGAATCTGTAAAAGTGAAAAGGAGTGATATAGAGAGCAGGAGAGGGATGAGAGTGGGAAAGAAAGACTGCTTTTCTTGATTCCGCTACCACTCCTGTCGCGATTTCTATTTCTTTCTCCGTGACTTTCTCTCTCTCGAAAAATGACCAAAATGTATGTCAGAGAAGTGATGAAAGTTTACTGCTATTGTTGGAACTACACTTTTCTCCCTGACTCCTACTATAATCATTATTGTTGCTACTGCCACCACTGCAACAACCAACATCAGCAGCATCTCTTGAACAAATAAGTGTATATTTTCGCCAATTTTCTTATCACATCAGCTACTTCTATTCTATTATTACTGACTACTGGTCCGGCTGGCACTAATAAGAGCGCTACTGCTGCTTTCTATTACCATTACTATTACTACACCGGCGACGACCATAGTGCTTTTTGGGAGACTGACGACGCTACTACCAGTCTTCATTCTCCATCTTGCTAGTGTTTTTATGTCAAAGGAAACTTAGTGAATCCTTCTGATTGATGTGCTTGCAGGAAGATGAGGACAAAAGGAAATTTCTTTCAATTTGTAACTTGTGAACATACATAACAGTCTGACACACAAGTTTACTTCTTTTCCAAGTTTCGGCTTTACTCTTCACCCCTTTATCTCAGAGAGAAAAAACAGTGATTGTGCGGCACAAAAAAATACTCATTTACTTCTACACGCAGGCACAGTCACAAACACAGACAAGCTTAGATTTACAAACACCCGCATACAAAAATACGTTTAGCGTCGTCCAATTATACAAAAAGTGCTCACTTAAAAGGAAAGAGGAATTTACAAACGAAACAAACAGGTCCTGCTGTGTACGTACCTACATTCAATCCTCCAACAACAGATAGACCGTCAACGCACCTCCACAATTGACTACAGCAGCAACAACAACAGCAACTCCACGACGACGGCTACATCTTTCTCAATTTCCCCTTTAGTGTCCTAACAAAAATCTCAAAACTGTTTTATTCATTTTATGTGAAGAACTTGTCTAGCCATACCCCACTCTTGTTCTTGCCGACGCCAATGTTTTGGCAGTACTTACTCCTACCACATTGGGCTGCGACCCGCTTCCGGTACTAGCTTGGCCTAGTGTACCGGTGTACTTGTTTAACTTGCCAAACAGTGAGTGAGAAAGAGTGTTACGAGCGCACATTTTGTACAGCTTCACAGACAGAGAAGGAGAGGGGAAAGAATTAGGAAACCGCATCATTGCAAATTACATCTGCTCTCAGTAAATAATACAAGGATTCAGCTACAAGAGACTGTCATTATTACTGTAAAAATATTCATAGACGATGCAAAAACTGTATACTTTGTTAGAGACTCGGTTTAAGTTGTGTGTATATGTATGCATTTAAGCTGCTTACATGTGGCTGGAGAAATTGTTTAAGCTAATGGGATTCTGAAGTAATGCCGTGTAAGATGTAGGAAACGTAATACAGTAAATGCTATTTTTATGCGAGGAAAAAGTGAGCAATGAAAATATTCAATTTGTGTATAGGATAAATGGCTTAAGCACGTATAGATATAAACTATTGTGTACATTTCTATGTGATGTGCGGATATAGTGTTTGTAAACTAAAATTATAGCATGCTGTACGTGAATACCCGACTCCATCATCGTCATCATGAGTAACCTTCAGGAAAAAGTTTTTTGGCTGTAGTCTGTTTTCCTCTCAAACTCTTTGTCTGTGAAAAGTTTTTATGTTGTCGTGACATTCAATTTATTCCTTCTCCAGGTTGTTATATACTGATGTAATGATAATAATAAAAGATTAGCTTGTACCGGCAAATAACTCACAAGGCTGGAAAAATGGGGGGCGATGGAACCGCTCTGAATGATTTAGACTTGAGTCCTGCTGCGGCATATGATGATGTAAACATGTATCAGTGGGACAGCAGTAATGATAACACCAGCATTGACGTTTACGAGTTTGGAGGCAACGGGACCAATAATACAGTGGTCATTCATGCTCTGGGTTACTCCACTCTCGGGATCCAAAAGCAAACAATTCTCCGGTGCCGACTTGCCAGGTAACACGGGATAAAAACTTCCAACACTTTTTTGCTTTTAGTAGAACTTTTACGCTCTTTTTATGATCACTCAAGAAACAACCCTCTGGTGGACCAAAGTCTCATAAACTAATCCTTCGGGGTCACCTTTGCAAAGAAATTTAAATTAACCCATTCTCCACGATAGACGCATATAAAAGCGCTTCAAAAGAGATGCCAATTCAGATCGTTCCGTAATTACACAAGAACATTGACGATTGCAGCGGACATGAGACGAGAAAACAGAAAAAGCATGTCAAAATCATGCAGTTTAACGCTGTTCAACAGAATCCCTTTATTGTCATATCAGGCGTAGTTTAGGTTGCATCCAGGCGCTTTGTAATATCCGCATTACATGTTTCACCAAAATATTTACTGCGATGATTTCATATCACAAAAGCATAAAATGAATATCCGTAATAACGAGGTAATCACCAACGTTTTCACCTTTCTCAGTCCAATATTCTATGTAGCCCATAACAATGCGTGAAATCAGTGACACTGTTACACCACTGAAAAAGCCCATTTTCCCGTTTCTTGGAACGGATTAGTGCTATTTTATGTGCATTTTCCCCTTCCTCGAGTGCTCTTTTTTTACTAGATATCAGCGATGCTTCTCACACATGGTAATGGGAAAAAGGTGCGACGTGCTTATAAACTTTGGCAACTGGTCGTTATGCAAGGGGGAAAATTGAGTACGGAAAAGTGGAAAATAAGTGGAAACTTCATACAAACAACAGTACATGTTGTACCATGATTGGCTTTATTCGTTCTGAGAAGTAAATAATAAATGCGAAAATGCTATCAATTCTTGTAGTTGAAATGACTTTTGGTGGTACTTTTCCTGAGGAAGATGCTACGAACTATATGTATTTATTGGAAGTTAGGAATGCTCCGAATGGGGAAATGCAATACATTTTATCTGTACAAAACGTTACCAGTTTTTTTTATAACAAAATCTCTTTTATGTAACCTACTCGGTG
The DNA here is from genome assembly GCA_027744295.1 of Callyntrura guangdongensis. Classification (NCBI taxonomy): domain Eukaryota; kingdom Metazoa; phylum Arthropoda; class Collembola; order Entomobryomorpha; family Paronellidae; genus Callyntrura; species Callyntrura guangdongensis. The sequence goes on from JAHZNB010001342.1 coordinate 18,944, forward strand.
GTGGAACTCTGCCCAGTATACAATAGACACGATTTTAAAAAGTCAATGTTCCTTCCCAGTCAAGTAGACACAATGTTTCTTTCTAACACGTTCCCATCCTTGAAACTCCATTTTTTTGTAAAATCTTCGGGGACATACGGTGGACGGTGAGTAAAATTTCACAAAATTTAGCTGGTATTTCCCATCTTGCTAACGTACTACTCTGCACCTGTCTGAAACTGTGCTCTGTTCTAATGACCTTTTAAAATGAAAGAGCCGAAAGTCTTCTCTGTACTTGTCCGTTGTGATCCGTTATCTTTCTTTCTGTACACCAAAACGTATCTTCGACGTTTTATCAGCGACACGACAAAACATTCTTTTCTTTCTGCCTTCGTGTAGAATTTTGTTGTTGTTATTTTTCAAAGACCCCCTTGCATCCACTTTTCTTTTTTCTTATTTACACTAATGCAATGCCTTGCACTTTGTATACAACGGCGTGGAAAAGGTCAAAGGACCTGTGTAGGAAATATCTTCCCTTGAAATATAACAAGGGAAAGAAATATAATAAAACACACGCTTTGTAAGAGCAACTGGGTTGCGCTCATGTACACAAGCTAAACTTGTATATTTTTAAATCTGCTCAAAAGTATATTCCGGTTGATTAGGAATTCATTCAGGAAAAAAGTTGAAGCGTTTCAAAGTTGTCATAAAATGTGACTTCATTACTCTTTCAGGGACAAGTGCATATGCTGGAATCATGATGCATTGAAAGTTTATTTAGACAATGCAAAAATGCAGTTGTTTAATTGTAAAATGTGTCTTGAACTTCGGTGTCCCTAGACAACTTGTATTCAGTTCTACTGAAACACGATGCCATATTTAAAATGTGCTTGAGCACCAAATGAGAACCCCATGTATGTATTGTTAAAATTAATAAATGACTTTCACTCCCATGCGGGTTTGGGATTTGGTGAAAGCTCTGCTCAACTTAAGGTATGCAGTAACCGTGAAAGCATATTGCCTTTCCGTTTTAAATAAATCTTTTACAGCCGGACTGACCCACAGACTGAAATGATCATCCAAATATGCACCAATTTACAGTGTTACCTAATGAAAAAGAAAACCGTAAGCATGAGCGTAACACGTAAATACAAGGGCAAGTGGTGGTAGTGGTGGTAAAATACATCAGTTTCTCTACACAACTTTCTTCGTCGTCTTTATCGCCGTCGCGAACGTATTGCTTTTCAGCTTGTTTTTCCTCCAAGTGTTATTACTGTTATGGTGCTAGTGGTGTTTGTTGTTGCAGGAGTAGTAACCGTAGTGAGTGATGTGGATGATGATGGTGGTGGCAGCGGCTGGTCGCATCAGCTTCAAATAATCTTGCTGAGTGCTGTCTCATTAGGAGCATCTTCGTTTCTACCACTACTCTTTGTTATTTCTTGTACGCAGCACTTGCCCTGTATGATGTCCAACCGTCTACATTCTTTTGCAATGCAATAGTTTTGGTACTTCAAGCCTCTTTGTATTTATACGTCTAGCAGTTGGCAGTTTGTGTAGACTTGGGGAATATGTCCCTGCATGGTAATTCAGGAGATAGCAACTTGTTATTGTGTACATTCATACAAAACTCCGGAAACATATAAAGTTGAACATGTACACTTTGCAGTAGTAACTGTAGTTGTATGAACAGAGGAGTTTTCTCGATCTAATGGTGATAGCAGCAACGATTGCTTACACGGCAACAGGAGAATTTTCTTCGGCTACTTTGTATTCGTGTGTGTCTATCTGCGTCTGTGTATTTATACAAAGCAAGTTATCAGGCAGCGAGCAAGTTCCCCTACATTTTACATTTTTAATAATAGATATTGCTATATTGCCCTCTGTAAAAACTAAGCACCAACAATCCAATTCAAATCATTGCTGCCTCTACAACGTTCCGTACTAAAGAACTAACGCAGCGGCACATGAGCAAATACAACTGTGTGTAGTATTCGATGATTTGTTAAACAGAACACGTTTTTTTTCAGATAACAAATGGCTACTCTCCTGTACAGAGACAGTATTAAAAAGAAAGTGAGTGAAATACTTTGTGCGTTCTTGGTTAAGGTTCGCGCGCGCCTTGCCCTGCTTGCTGCTAATACTACTACCTTCACCACTTGCACACTTTTACTTTTGTAAGTCCGCATTCGGTTGAAATTCAGTTCCAGTCACCATCGGCACAATACGTGTTGCAGCCTATATGTATTCCCCTTGTTTGCATGAAAAAGGAACGAAACAGCAAGAAACTTTGTTCCTTCGCATTTTGTCAGCATCGGGCCTTTAGGAACAGGAGGGGAGAAAAGACTCACACACATTAGTTAATCGTACGAACAGACGAACTGGTGAGTAGAGGAAGGACACTACTACAAACTCACTAACATATAGAAACTACACAAAGAAAGAAAAACAGCAAGTACCTAGAAACATTATTGTGGGAGAGCCCGTAATATTATTACGTACGTAGAATGTATCGACATTTTCAAAAGACGCTGCTGGGTTAGTTGGTATTAGGCGTTACTGGGCCGCGCCACACGAGCACCGTGATGATCATTATGAACAACTCACTTATTACAAAACAAAACACATTCCCATACAAAGAGGAAAAAAATTAAGCAGTCATCTACATTCTATATCTGTATGCTGCAAATAAAGAGCGGGCCCTAAAAAACGGTCTTATCCACCACGTCAAATGTTGCTGCTACCGATTTATAATCCAGGTTAACTTTTTGGGGCGTGTGTGACTGCTCCTCGTGTTTTAATCTAACTACCTATTCATCTAACTACTCTAATATGCAATAAACCTATGATGAGTTTAAAAAGTGGTATTTATTTTTAAAAAAAACTTCTTGTTGGAAATGGGCTTATTAGAAGAAACACGTGCATAATAACACTGTTGTGTGGTTCGCTTTCTATGACGCGACGATACTTTCAGATGTGTCCAAAAGAGAGGACTACCAAGCATTTGGTTTATTTTGTAATATCCCAGAGAGTATAACAGCGTATGTGTCTTTTCAGTGGATACTTGTTCAGTCGTATATGCATGCATGCATGCATGAAGAAACAAACAGTGCAAATACGTGTTCAAAAGTTATTCCTGTGTTTTGTGGCTGGTTGCCTGCCTCACGCTTTCTCCACAGGAATGTAAAGTAACGTGGGTTTGGATTGACAAAAGTTTTCCTTTTATGTACTTTACTCTATTTGTGTGTATGTGTAAAGCTCATTAAGGCACATATTGTTTTCGGGTGTAAGAAGAACACCGAGAAAGATGCTTCTTGTGTGCAAAATAAAAAAAGTATCGTGTTTTTGTGTCTGCATTATAAGATTAAACCGGTCATGCCAAAGAGACATAGGCGGACTAAGCTCAAATGGAAAAACAGGAATGGTTGTTGTTCTTCTTGTTATTGTATAGAGATAATCACATACCAAATTGTTAACTATTTTAAACCATCATCCCATCCGCCTAAATATTAGTATTCCGCTTTCATTCATTCGAACAATAATCGTAAAGTTGTAATCATGGTAAGGAATAATAGAACCATGTAGCAAATAGTTGTTAGTTGAGAGGGAAGCAGATGCAACTCGTATCTGAATCTGAAAAAAAATAAAGAATGGTAACGTTGGTTGTAGGTAGCGAAGTGGCACTCTGAGAATGTATGGAATACACTGTGAATAAAATTATTAGAGTTTATTTGGATACCGTTGAAGGAATAATGGCCCGGATAGAAATTAGGTCACATTCGTTCATTTAGTGTGGAGACTCATTCATACAAAATCCGTGCGAAACTTTGGCTTTTCGAAATTTAACACAGCTTTCAACAGGTTATAAAACCGCCAAAGAAATTTTGCTTACATAATTGTAAGTTTTGTATCTTTTGGGTTCAGAATGGAGTTTTCAAAACAATCTCAAATAATTCCTACGATTTCAGTTATTATTCTGAAGGCGAGACGAACATACATACGATCGTACAACTATTTGTGGAATGTAGTAGCAGCAACACGGGAATGACATTGGGCTGTCAGCGCTATCATAATCGGAAGGCTGATAATAATAATAATAATAATAATAATGACTACAATAACCACAGAAGCTGAGTAGGTGTGATATTACTGTATGAAAGCGAGGAAAATGTGCAGAAGAAAGAATGAAAACAAGTGTGAAATAGATCGAAGGCAAACAATGTGAATGCAAAACAGCGCCCCGGGTTTTTTCTCCATTCTTCCGGCGAGTGGGAAACTGGGGAGAGAAAAGGATTCCTTTTACGCTGAAATGGAATGAGCATGGCCACAACTGAATAAGCAGATAAAAACAATCCTACATTGTGTACACAATGCTACAATTACGAGGCAGACGTTCATGTGTAAAATCGGCAGAGATTATTAAAATGCAACGAATGTTTTATTCACACTTTGGTTTACAATCTGTAACTTATCACGCTTGTTATTTGCCATATCGAGTAATTTGCTTCACTGACCGTTTGCTGTGGTACTATTCAATATTGAATTTTGGGCTATTCTCGGAACAAAATAGACATGTGGAAAGTAAACTGGTTGTGCACGCCCACATGTTGGCATTAAATCAACTTTTTACCAGGTAACGTTTTAAATAGTTTCCCCCGTAACTGGTATCTATACAATAATTATGTTGTCTCTGTATTCCTGATACCTGATTACCCCACCCAGCACGGTTTTCTTTTGACAATATGTGGCAACGGATGTTTGGCGACTACATTTGTGATGATTTTTACTCTTACCACAATCTGGTGAACTTTCTCTATTAAAGGTTACGATGCCTCAACGACCGCCAGACAAGGTGGGATAATTGTTATAAACAAGATAGATTTACAGAAGAATAAAAAATGCATAGGCCATTTCCATTACCACAAAGTTCACTTGCTGCATAAACGGCATCTTCATTTGGTATGCTTGTACCGTGTTTCGTTACTTGGACTGGTATCGCCTCTATTTATTTCAATGAAAGTTATTCACTACTGCTACCAGCTGGAAACAAACATTGCCGTTTGAAGAAAATAAAATAAAATCGAAGGACTACACATTCATGCACACACACACATTATATAACTATACATCCCGGCTCCTAACACACACATACACTCCACTTAGCATGACGTGAATACTAAAGACTGAAAAAGAATTTTTTGTATAAAATCCTTGGCATTATGTCTTCTGTGAGGGAGATTTAGGGAAGAAGCCCATCAGTGCAGTGCAACCACACGGACACACACCGGTTTTCTCATGTTATGGTATCATTGATGATGCACGTTAGTTTGACTGTCACTGCACAGTTTTCTCCTTGTTGTTATTGTTGTACGCTGTTATTTTTAACTTCACAGTAACATTTTTGGCGCATAACACGATGACTGCCAGAAGTGCAATGTAGTTCCATCTGACTGGGGTTATTCTACTCTTCATTGTTCTCTTACTGAGCAGAGATAAATAGATTGAAAAAGGAAACCAAGTTGTTACTTTACTTTTGTGTTAATGATGTCTATACGTATCTAGCTGTTTTTTTTTATTTTGCTCGTCCTCTCGTTTTCCCTTTCTCTTGCTCCCCTGTCTCGTGCTGGCTTTTTCTGGAACAATGATGGTAATAGGTAACATAATATGTGTACGAATACACGTATAAAAAACGACGTGTAATATACACAAGAGAGTAGTATAGTGGGAGATTATTCGGATACAGACTGTACTCACATGAAAAAAACATGATATTTAAGTGTATTTTCACTTGTGTGTGGCCTTATTGGTGTCAGTGTGTGAGCCTCCTCATCTTCCTCGCTGTCGTCGTCGTCTGGTTCAGAGATACTTAAATATTGTTAGATCCTGTGTAAGTACAGCACGAACACACCAGCACAGTAGTAACGAAAAGCTTGTGTTGGAATTTCATACAATTTTGGATTCGTCCAAATGGCTCAAGTGGAAAAGAAGATAAGAAAGTTGCCCACATGATAACAATAATAATAGTATGTGGCGTGAACGCAGCATAAGATTTAAGGACAGTAAAGGGACGGGTTTTGTTGTTTTTTGTCCTGTTTTTCGTGTTTCTACTCTCTGGGCATAGGTAGTTTTCGTTCCGGACTGCAGAGTCGAAGGATGAAATTGTTTATTTAATAAGTGGATTCTATACAACGGAGCATTCACAGAGTTTCGATAAAAGAGCATCTGTTCAGTGAAATAAATTAGTGTTATTTTGTCGCGCTCAATTCATGTTTAGTTTCCATTTGCATCAGTTTGTCAGAACATGGGAATTTTTTAAAAAATATTGCGTTTTTCTGTCACACTGTACATCTGGATTATATTTATTTGTGCATGCAGTTGTCAGAAGGGTGCACTATACACCAAAGTTATGATCTTGTTCATAGTTTTCATCCAAATTTCCTGTGAATTTCTCATTTTTCCATTAGCAACTTTGTTGACAACCAAATGGCAGCGCATATATCTGGATATCATAATTTTCTAGTGTACTTCGTTTGAAAGTTGACGTCCAACGCCACATTAACTGGCAGCAGGTAGTAGTTATCAATCCACCCGTTCTCACATTACCCTAAAGACCATAAACAAGCAAGCGTTCACAGTGTGTGTAGTTTGACTGGATTGCATCAATCCACCCGTTCTCACATTACCCTAAAGACCATAAGCAAGCAAGCGTTCACAGTGTGTGTAGTTTGACTGGATTGCATGCTTTCTATGTGTGTACAGTCAAGCTAAATGTCGACTTTAAAACCAAAATTACAAGGGCAGCTTTCTCTATAAAACAACTAACAACATGAAATGTTCGGCACCCCGTTGGCAATTCTCTGAAGCCCTATATGAAGTCATTCGTAATGCACGTGAACCAGAAAACAACTCTGACAGCCAGCCAGAACAAACTTTTACACGGAAAAATGGTGTCAATTACTTTTTTATTGCAATCAGCTTCATCTCGATAAAATGAATGATATGGGGTACACTGAGACCATAAACAGCCGTTCTTTAAAAAACATAAAGAGAAATAAGAAAGTATAGTTAAATCAGTTTTATGGGTAGCATCGTTACATTTGGTTGTTAGTACATTTTGTTATTCCCAGAAGCTTTCTGGTAAAGCGCGTGCAAACACTGTGGTACATTGTGACAAAGGATTTTGACTAAATGACGACTTCGACTTTAACATCCACAAAGTACACGGCACTATGCTGTTAGAAAGCTAAGCGCGAGAGAAAAAAGGGGAAAAAATAAAAGCATTATTAATAAAAGACTAGAGACAGTTGTTTCTCGTAAACCGAACCACATGTGTTTCTTCTTGCCTCCAACAATGAGTTATTTATTTACCTCAAAGATTTCATGCACTACATATCAACTTGAAAACCATCTTTAATGAAGAAGTCACGATAACAGATTACGTTATGGTTGTATGTGTTGTTTCTTTATGTACCGCTTCATGCCTAGATTAGGTTCACAGGAAAGCAAACAGACACAAAAAAGGACTAGGGTTTGAACACGCTATGTGCATTGTGAATGACGTCTGTTTGTTGGTTAGTATCTAGACTAAGGCAGGTAGATCGTAGCAAATTATGTTTCGTGTTTCGATGCAGGCAGCTAGATATTGTGTACTTTAGGGTATAAAAAGTTATTGCTAATCTCTAAACTACAGGCATGCCCTCCTTGTAATAATAACAAAACATCAGAAAACCTAGACCGCAGTCGGGGATACGCTTAAAAACGCACAGAACACGGATTTAACATTATAAGAAGACATTCATCCATCAAGAATAATAAAAAATAGCATGTACTTGTAATAATAACAAAGTAGTGTTTGACTATCAACATGATACATATCTAGTCTCTGGTGTGTGTGTGTTGGATACACACGCACATTGGTTACACGAAGGTTTATGAAGTGATAACGTTAGAGGCGTGAATGAGCTTTCTCAGTAGACATTAGACATGGTCTTGCTTTTATGAACAGCTACAATCACCCATATGGTGGATGACATGAGAGAAAGTGAGCAAGAGAGCGGCTTCATTATTTTAACCTTAAAGCTCAACAACAGGACTTACTGGCGCAGTATCCGCAACACAAGTAGTGAGCAATAGGTGCTCAGGAGCTTTATAAAGAGTCTAGAAAAAGTCAAAAGCTGATGTCACTTGAAAAATCAGAGGTAAGCATTAAATGAGTGACACGAATAAATCTAGTCGTTGCTTTCAGAAAATTGTAATACTGGCATGTATAATTAAAATTGGAGCGATTAAGGGATCATAAATAAATGACGACATTTAAACATACTTTGTTTAGATCATGTCATTGTATTTCATTTATGACTTGATCTCTCCCCTCATTGATATCGTTGTTACAGAAAGTTCTGTATGTGTAAAACTGACAAATTAGACATTATTTATGTTAGTACATAACATATTGCAAAATACACAAATACACATCACTTTAATTGAGCAATGGTTCACTTACGCGTATCATAATAAATCGATAGTGAATTTTTATGCGAAATTCGATTAGCGGTAGCATGATTTTTCTGTTATTTACATCGCTTTTCCCGAAAGACAGAACGCATTTACTTTTTCAACAAATTCAGGTAAAATGTAACTGAAAACTACTACGTTTCTGCAAATATAATGGAAAACTATAATAAACTTTTAAGCCAAAATTCATAGTGTGCTATTTACAATTAGTAAATGCTTTTTATTTTTTAGTTTGATCGATCTGAAACATTTTGTGTGGGGGAAATTCCAGATAAATTCGCAACAAGCAAATACTCTACTAATTTTGAACTTCTAAAAGTATGTAATGTAACAGACGAAAATTGATCTAAATGTCGTTGCAAATTTTGTCCACATCGTCTGTTTAGAAACTTTAAATGGCTCAAGGACAATCTTTTACTCAAGTAGAATGCTCTACTATGAGATAAAAGCTTTCATGATAGTTTCATGGTGTCGAAAGTTCAATCCTTAGTGGCTGTACATTAATAAAAACAGCTTGTTGTGCAATCAACTGGTTTCGTAGCAGGAAAAAGGTTCCGTAAGTGGTTTGCAATTACAGGAGATTTCTTACCAATTTCTGATCTTTCCTTTACTCCATATATGTAATTCATTATCAACAACGTTTCTTTCCCACTCTTTTTCCAAGTGACGTCATTTATTTATGCGCCCTAAGTTGCAAAGAAGTTTTCACAGTTGTGTCTCTTTTTATAAGCCCACGATTTTCCTAAAACTTTCCACGAAGCAGAAAATTAAAGGCGTACCTATCAAACGCACATGCTTTTGTTAATAGTAGATTTATGTTGTTAATGATATTTGATTGTTAAGCTATACTATGATATACTAGAAAAGAAACAGAGATAAGATTGCTATAGGTATCCACTGTCATTTGTAAGCATGATCGACTACGTAGATACATGATGGGTGCTTAATTTATAGTGGGAAAAGAGATTATGGCTCTTTATTTAGAATTTTCCTAGTTTGTCATTTAGGATATTTGTACGGGGAACCAAAATAATTTTGCGTTCGTTTTATGGCAAATAAACTTAGGTGTATGTCATCATTTAAACATGTTCGTAACAGAATATGAAGATTTATTTTGAGCAGTATTATTTTGTTCAGTTTTAGTCTGTACTTTTAATTAGCATAACTACGTCCCGCCTATTTTTACGCCGTTTAACTGACATTTGCTACCACTGACACTGACTGGCTTCCTCTTGCTCAGCTGGAGATAGAAAGATGGAGAAAGATCAAGTGCATATGCCTGAAAACACATTGTCTGTAATACCCGAACGCAGACACACATGTTTTTTCAAAAACTTTATGTAGAAACGGAACCAAAGCAAAACACACGTAGATACACTTCCAGAGAAGAGGACTAAAGCTAATATTGTTGTAGTTTATTATGGTAGTGGTGAAGTGATGAAAGAGCAATATTAATCAGAATGGTTCCACTCTCTGTGAGTGAGTTCCCCTTTGTTAAGCATTGCTTACAGCTACTGCTGCTACCACAAACTTGTATCACCCTCACATATGAAGCAACAGTCTCATCTTCCATCCATCTCTCCCTCCTATTTTCGTTCGACATCACCATAATCATCGTCATCATAATCATCATCATTCGCTAGTACTCTGGCTGTTGTTATAGTACAAAAGATTTGGCGTGGCAGAAATGTCAGAAAGCTCTCGCCATTATCCATCTCTTTCTCTCCCTCTCGTTTGCGCTCTCTCTCTCTCTCTCTCTCTCTCTATTCTAGATAAAATTTCCGTTTTTTGTAAAAGGTAGCTAGAAGTAAAAACTTAACGGGATAACATAACAAATGCCTGTATTTACACTCGTGAATACTCTCAGGTGCAGCAGCCAACATTTTGCAATGCATTGAACATTTTTATAGGCAGTAAAAATATCAAAGCGTGTGGTTGTTTTTCCAAACGCTAGTATTATTCCTAGTGAACCTTACCTCTTGCCACACTGCCATCGCTACTGCTACGCCTATTAAGTTAGAAGTTACCACAGGAGTAAAGTAATCTGCTCTCCCCGCTTTCTCATTCTCCCCGTCTCTGTGTCAAATATGAGGCACACCACTACCGCACCGTGTAGCATTTATATTCACGACCGCAACAACAGGGATACTGAAAGCAATCAAAAATTGTACATGTATATAAACAGATTATCCCTTTGCAATCACAAAAGGCAGAGACAATTAACTACACCAGATAATACAGTATACTTAATAATATCTGTTCCGCGACAGTGTTCAAAGAGCAAGCATGTACTTCTACATGATGGATTGTCAATGTTGAAGAAACATCTGTAGATCACCACCTCGACTTCAAGCGACTGCAGCAATGTCGTCTTCATCTTTGCTAGTTTTGAGCCTAGCGGGGAGAGATGGATCATGGAGCGATGACGCTTAGCAGGCAAAAAATATCGTGTTGTTTTTTTCCCTATTATTGCAGCCAGTTACATTGAATCAAGCCAGGTCATATATCATTAAAGTGAAGAAAGGCGATGCGGTGTTGGGAAATGCTGAGTCTTTTTTATATCGTCGTAAAATGCATGCTGTAAATAGACGCGCGCGTGTATGTGTGTTTGAGTGTGTTTGAGCGTTGACGTACCATTCTCATCATCACCACCATGGAGAAATTGAACACGAACGTGTTGCCTTTTGGCTTATTACGAGAGTACGCCAACGACGACGATGCTTTAGTGAATGTGTACGTGCCATGCCACAGTTTGCTTCCTTTGCTCATTTTTAAAAAGGGAAAAATACACTGAGAAGTGGCTTATATGACAAAATTGGAAGAGCTCAGGGTCTGTACAAGGCAATGCAGGGTTCTAGATACAAGCAAGTAACGTTGTAGAACATGTCGAGGGAGAGAAACTGGAGAAGAGAAATAGAGAGACTTTTGATAGGGATATAAAAACCAACGTACCAACACACATACGTAATAATAACAAAAAATAATAATCTATACTTGGTCTGGGTATTCAACCCCTGGCAGACAGACACATTCGTAAATATCTACGTTGACAATATTGCGGGCTTGAATGGTAGCGAGAAAATAAAAGTTACGAGAGAAGAAACGAAGCTGCCACCAATAGCGAGATGTGTGGCAGGGGAAACGGCAGCATTCAAATTCCCATCAATTCAGGACGAGTTGTTTTACGAAGAAAGTAATTTAGACGTAACTTGTTGAAATTGAACAACCTTTCGCTTGTAGAAGGATAAAATAACTAAAATTTAATAGTCATGTATCTTGGTAAAGGTTGATCATGATGATGTGCGAAAAAATAAAATGAAACCAGCCTTCCACTTATTTTTTGAAAGAAAATGAAAAAACTGAATAGTGCCAACACATGAAAGGAATCATCATCAGTGCTGTTTAGTTAGAGAGCCAGAATTGTGTAAAAAAATCTCCGGTGAAGCCTCATTAGAGCACCGAGGCAGAACAAGCATGCAGCAGCTTGTGTAAGTTGTCAAGGACTCACTCTATTTTTAGTTGGCTGCTGTGCCCGCTAAACGGAATGAATTTTTTTTTCACAACCACCTTGAGTTAATTAATTAAAAATTGTGTGCAATAAAAAGCCTTCATCTTCTGGTAGTTAGAGACACACACTCTATTATTGTAACTACATCCTGTGGTGTATACTTACCATGTTTAATTGTAAGGGCGCTGTAACTGAATCTTTCCCTTGAAATCTAACCAAACTTGTGTACCCGGGAAATTAAATCTTTTCTCCAACTACAGGAAACTTGGCAGCAGTTAGCAACCTTATTGCCATGCAATGAATGATGATTTTTGCTCGTTCTGAGTTCCTCCTTTTTCGGTAATTTCGAGCTCTTTTTTCCCTTCTCCCTTTCTTTCTCTCTGTATTCGTCTATTCGGTGTTTTTCTCCATATTCGAAAATATATGAAAGGTTACCTAGTGTAGTATTACTGCTCCCGGTCCTTGTACTTCCTCCCAACGCAATCAAGACAGCATTCCAAGTGACAGGAATGTTTACATTCATTCATTAGGTATCACAGGTATGGAAATGACGAGCTCACTATGAAGAGAAAAAGAAAGCATTTTGGTCTCTCTCTCTTCCTTTCGTCTTCTCTCTATTTTCTGTACAAACATAAAGACTCACCGGGTGTTCCTATTTTGAAAGTCAGTGTGCTAGATGTAGCATAGAATAACTCATTACAGTTCTCTTTCATCCAAATGCGGAATCCCTGTTTTTTGCAGTGTTGCAAATACTTTGTTGCCAAAAGAGAATGATGTTGATGATGTTCCTGCAAAGGATCTCTTCTCACTCTCTCACTCACCATGATGCCATTTGCACTGAATTTAAGTAGGTTTTTATGTATGAATCTTCGTTTGGTCTGTCCCTGTCTGTGTGATTCGCACAGAGCAGAGTGCAGAAAGAGAAACAGAGAGATCGACGGTTGTGTTGTGATGGCAGTCGCAGTGATCCTTCGAATGTATCCTATCGAATCGACATCCTTGTAACATGAAAGTAATTGAAATTCTTCAAGTTGTTGGTGTTACAAACTTGTTACTTCGTTTTTTACAATTGGATGTGATAAGAATTAATGTGTGTTTGTGGCTTGCTGGTTTGTTCGTTCATTTGCTGATACTGCTACCACCACTCCCCTTTTGATTATACTCTTTGCTCTCTGCCATGCTACCCCGGGTTCCCTTTCTTTCAATCCTGTTTTAGTTCCACGGAAAAAAAAGATGCAGTATGGAAAAATGCTTTGAGAGAAGAAAAGAAACAGAAATGACAGGAATACCACACTAATAGATAGGAATAACATTAAGTCGTGTATATAGACGCACAGACATGTAATACATTATAAATTTGATGATCAAGGTTATTATTACGTCGTATATTGTACAATTCCAGAAAATGTCTGGTAGTCCTGGAGAAATGTAGGCACTTTCATCAACAGAAAATAAATCTACGTTATTTGAGGGGTTCCGGGAATCATTCTGTCGTCCTTGCCGCTCATTTTTCTGTATTTATACCAAACATCCATGAAGTAACTTTTTTGTTGTGTTGCTCTCCCCTCTCACGACTTATTTACAACCTGTCAGTCGTATACGAGCACACAAGACAAAACTGGCAACAACACTACTACGTACATTGTCAGCATAAATAAAATTTGTTGAAAAAGTGGAGGGAATATTCCATTCAGCGTTCTATAAATGTAACTCTTGGGAAGCATGATTTTTAGGGAAAAATAAATAGCATTATTGTTGTGGAACGTCATTCTCCCTCCTCTTCCGCCACGACGAACAAAACGAGAATACCAAGTGCAACACCTTTGTCACTGGTATATATGCATTCGCAGGCAGAGAAGAGGAACTGGCAAGTTTCAAAGATATTTTCAACAACTATTTTCTATCTGTCTAGAATATTTTTCCTGAAAAGATCCATGCATTTTGTTTCTGTCGGGAAGAGAGCGAGGGGAAAATTGTGTTGACATTCATGTTGACGTACGGCAGTCGTAGGAAGAAATCTGTGTTGTTCATATGTTACTACCTTTCTTATTGCTCCTGGTTTTTCTGCTGAGGTGATGACGGTTGGATAGAACCAGGTTAAGCAACGCTTTTCTGACTCTCCTCTCCCCTGACATAGTTTCATTCCGCTGCTGTTTTCTGTAGAAACAGAAAAGAAGAAAAAGTAAATTATGATGAGACTTTTATGGGCGTTGGAAAGAGGTGGGAAGGCATCGGACTGCAACACGACATGGATGAAAGGTACATCCTATTGACATCCTATCACTCATATACCCCCACCACCACGATCATCATGTTTTGTTAAAAAGCATATAAAAATACTAACACCACCAAACGAACCACGGTGTACCACTGCAGTCACTATCATGATCATCGTCCCTATCATCATCGTCCTCACACAAACTAAAGGTGGAATATTGGTTAGTGGTTTCTTAGAAGAACGTGTGTTGTGTAGCATGCATGGTAAATCGTACGTGTGTCGAGTGGGTATAAGTGAGAGTGCCTGGGAGGCAAGAAAGAAAATAATGTGTGTATATGCATGCATATTTGGATATAAAAAGCTTTCCATTCCATGAAAGAAAGACGGGGAAAGAAGTAGAGAAAGAGAGAGAATAAAGGAGGTTTCCAAGCTTATTTTCACACAAATCATGTTCACAATATATGAGCTTTGGTAGCTGAGCTGAGCCTCTTCGTGCTGACTGAGGTTACTGGGTTAGTTGCTTGTGTTTGGTCTCGCAGAAATTGCATGCATGCATGCTTGCGTGTGTGTGCATACATACAAAATACTACGCTAACGGTTTACTTTGACGATATTTTTTATCTTCCTTCTCGTCTTTTCCCCTTCTCTCGTTTCACTGAGAAAAAACTAGAACTCACTGTTTTTATGTCTGTTTATACATTTTTTCCGGTTTTTGTGGTGCAGAGTTATTTCTCTAGTTGGATTCTGCATGGTTATTACACATTAAGGAACACAAAGCATAGATATATATGGCCAAAAGAACAGCATAGATATATATGAGTGTGAGCGAGTTGATGAGTCGGGTTTGCATTTTGTTAGTTTGTAATTAAGCAGTGAAGTTTAAATTTTTTAAATCAAGTTGTCTTTTAATCACTCTTTACGCAACTATTTACGCGATATTTTGCCGTTAAATATTGGGAAAACAGATTGGTTTGGGGTTTTCTCTTTCTCTCTCAAATTTGTCACGTTCGTGGCAAAGCATAAGAAGGGCAACAAAACAAAGCGGGTTCAGAAATTATGAACACTTTAAAATCTAGTCTAGTTTTATGACTCCCTCTTTAAATAATCATCCTAAAAATGACCCTAGCTAAAAAGTTGACCACCGCTTAAATTTCACCTAGAAACAGTAATTTGTAAGGATAACATACTGTTTTTCCGTCAGTAAAGTTATACCATGTTATAAACTTATTGCTAGTAAGAGAAAATGTTGTGTGCCATAAATGCTTAATGTGGCTCTTTCTGTCATTGGTATAAGTTTCGAAAAAAAAACTAACGAGAACCCGTCAACTAATACTTGTTTCTCGATGAATTGATACAGTGTTGTACATATGACATACTCATATAATATGTTGGCATAATGTGTGATTCTAGTGCTACTGTCACGCCGCTGGCAAAAATTAATAAGTATTACTTTTACAACAGGATTTTTACGAAATCGTGTTCTACGTGTCCGAATTGATGCTTTTTCACTAATAAGAACCTCAGGCTCAGCTAACGTCAGACGGTGTTTCTTTGTTAGTGTAAACGGGTTTGATTTTAATCAACGATTTATGTATATTGAACACAGTGATCATATGATTTTTCGGACGGATAAGCTTTCCATTGGTTGAGAGATTTCGACGGTGGCCCAACTTTCAACGTTACTTTGTTATTCTGGTAGGCATAAAAATGCAGCCCTAGTCTGTATATTTAACAAAAAGACGCGCTACTATTATAAGAAAAGTAAAGATAAAACGTGAAAAAATGAACAACTTCGGTCCACATACGCACGAAGGGACGATAATATAATATAATAATAATAACACTGTGCAATGCTGGCGTTACATGGTATTGTGCCTTTCCTAGGGCAAATGATGATAACGGTGAGATACTGGTCAAACACACTTTTAGTAGACCCGGTCTTATTATAGTGTGCATATGTATCTATATGTGTTAGATGGCCGGTTGCGGACGACTGACTACTCCTTCTAAGAAGGAAGATGTGAATAATAGATACGGAGAAAGAGGGGCACAAATACTCGTATAATATCCAGCAAGAAAGAAATGCGTTTAGCTATGCAGCTCATTGTATGACTGTCGGTGGACGTTGTTGTGAAAGGCAAAAGAGAAACCGATCGGAAGGAACGCGAGAGAAAACATCCTAAACCTATGCCGTACCTCAAGGAGTCACTCGGAGAACAAGAAGAATGGCAGTAACAACGGTTGATCGTCGTGGCTCGTATAAGGGTAATGCAGACGCAGTAGTGCAAGTAGTGGGGATCAGCATCATTCTGCCCGATCGTCGGCATGTAAACTAAAATCTTCCCTAATGTGTGTATGTCGGGTTCAAAAATAGCTTTACACAGAGCCAAAGTTTTCTGCAAATACATGTTACTATTATCGTTATTGTAAAACCACATAATATTATACGGCTTTTACTAGTTATATTATTATGTATTATTTTGATTACTACGACATCTGTATAAGAGCAACAGTGCGACTCGATACGAGCGCAATGTGGTAGTCGTATGCAATTCTACAGTGAATCAATCTAATCTCCTCTGCTGACTGTACATGTGCACCTTTATCAAGGCATTGGTGGCATTTATCGTGTAGGATTTCTTGAGTTTAAATCGAAAAAAGGTCGTTACGATCAGGCACACAGTTATTTTTTTCTGTTATTGTATATCGTCTGCTCTGCATATAAAATCCACAATAATATAAGCGGTCGCAACACTCTGGATACAGGAGTAAGTAGTAAAATACTAACTTACTAATATGATGGAGACGAGGAGTCCTGATATAATTGTATTAGACACATGTATGACATGTATATGTATATTTTCCTGAACGGACTCGTCGTTGTACATATTTGTGCTGGAACCCAATAGATGCATTTAAAGAATTTGCAGATAACTGCCAAGCTTGGCGCATTTCTGCAACATTACCTATTACCTATGTACCATGAAACTTGGATGCTATTTGGTTTTGATTACAAAAGTTGAAGGCAAATGGGCCTGACCGGGATATCTCCTGTCACTACTTTTGGTTTCACTCTTTGATACTCAAAAATATGTAGGTTCTCTATAGTTCCTTCTCTTTTACTACTTTTCTTCAATCAGTTGATGGTGTCCTTTCTGTCTCTCTTACTCCTCCCTCGTACGCTTCCTTCACTTGGTTTCAGTTTTTTGTCGCAATAGGCACTATTAGTAACACATACCAGCCAATAGATACCCTAATAGACGCACAGCTTCCAGCATTTTCCCTTTCTTGTGTATGTGAACTTTTAAGGTATGAAATTGAAAAGAGGTTTTCAGCATAAAATGTACGCATCACTTACGATAAAAAAAAGTAAAATCACAAGTGGGCAAGCTTCAGGACAGATTCCAGTTTGTAGAGACTTTGTCTAGCTTTCTTTTTTTGCTTCGTCTTTTAGTAGTTTTCTTATTTTTCCTACTTCCCCCTCTCAAACAGGGAAATAAAACATGGCTATCGAGTAAGATGAGGATTTACGAAGGGTATGTGTAGAATGCCGTTAAAAATGTTGGTGTTCAACAAAAAAACTGTAAAATGGCTGTTAGTAGTGGTGAACGACGAGACGCAATGCCAAACGGTAACGGGATTCATTTATACATTTAAGATGTTTTCAGTGGGATGCATCGTAGATCATAGCCGAATACCTCAAATTTTGAAAAGTTAACGGTTCTAGAGAAACGTTAAAATCATCACAACACTAATGGTACCTAAAAAGGCAGGTAGAAAACCAATTCTATTCACAGGATTTTTAAGTTATTGAGTTTATGCTGGAGAAACGAGAAACCTCATAATAAACAATGAAAAGTAGTTTTGGGGAATCCCATAAAATAACCAGTTTACTCTGAAAATAGAAAAGGCAAATCCGGTTGATCGTCAACAACCAAAATCAAACGGGTGACTCCATTAAATCATGTGGATTGCAAGAAAGCTGTCTCAAAGTTCAATTCCAGTCTTATGCTATGTTATCTTGATAAATGACGAGCGGTCGAACAGCCAACAGACGCTCATGTTGATGAAAGATATAATATTACATTGAATTATGAACCCTGCTTTCACGTGCATAAATAATGTATGACTAAGCATGTGTACGTATGCTTTTATTAAGTAGTGAAAGCTACTTTATGTAAATTTACACTTATGTATGTTGGTCTTTATGGCTGAGTGTGGTATTATATTGATAATAAGTTATTATTATTATTATAACAGAGTTGAAATGAGTCCTAGGGCGTAGAGAGCTTTTGAACGAGGTAAAAATACAACCATAAAAATTCTGGAATCAATAAAAAAATCAAGGTTGGTTAAATTGAACATGGGACAATTTCAAGTACCCTGAACACTTGGGAAACGGGCAGGCAATAAAAGCTGAAAAATGGCATTCTCGAATAGGTAAAAATTTATTACTCAAGCCGTATGTTAATAGTACAACCTATACAAAACGGGAAATGGAAGGTACACTACAAATCCTTTTAGGCCGATTTTTTCGCTCATAAAATATGAAGAGTCTCGTAATTGTTAACAATAACTCATAGATCAGTTTCAGGTTGTTATACAGAAGAAGTAAAAATCACAGATAAGTTTTACCAAGTCTTACAAATTTTAAAAATTTGGTCGCCACCACAGAACAGGGTTGCATTTTAGGTAGTATAAATGCAACCCTCTTCTGTGGGTCGCCACTAGCATAAATTTTGTAATGCGGCTTACATCTGTGTATATATTTTCTCCGGGGTTATTTTGGATTTCACAAAGAAGAAACTTGAAGGATAGAAATATAGATAGGAAAAGTGGTAAAAAAATATGCGTAAGGAATGGCATGGATACAAGACAGAAAAAAGAAGAAAAGCATCAGGATCAGGTGTGACTTCAATTGCATGTGTCCAAAACATTTCACAAGTTTTTTATGGAGCAAGAGAAAGAAAAGACAGGGAAAAGAAGAAGAAAACGATGACACGGTAGGGTGACGCGGCGCGCGGTGAAGTAGTAATTGTGCTTCTTTCTTCTACCTTTTTGTGGTGGTATTGCCTGACATGATCGTGTTACAAAAGTTTCATCTACTTTATTTGATGTGTAGTAGAGTAGAGAAAAAGGTATAAAAATTCTTCTAACTCCTGTCTTTTTGTGCATATTTTTTCCTTATCCTGCGTTAGGTAGGGTAACCGAAGAAAAACTCGTCCTTATATGTTGCATCCTTCATCAGTGTACGTTCACTCTATCTGTCTGACACAAGTGAGTTGGCTGGCTGGTTGGATGCTTTTTTCACTTTATTCTTTTCCATTGTCGTCAGTTCAGTTTTTAAGTGAGTGAGTGCTCCTTACTACAAGTTTTGTTGAATATCCCAGCACAGTTTCTTCCCGTTTTCTCGGATACTTAAATTCTGTTTCCTTCCGCTCTACTGAACACCCATCAGTATTACTATTGCTGCTGCCACTGTGCATGAAAGTAGGACGAACCGCAGAAAGAGAGGGAATATTTGCAGAAGAGAAGAAGTCTATCTGGCTACATGTACCATGTGCTTGGGTATATACATATTTGGACAATCCATGCATGGAGAGCTGATTCCCGTTTTTCAAACAATCATCTTCCTTTTTTGTGCTTGGCGGAACTTTCAGATTGGATACACCGGCGACATATAAAGAAGAGTGTGCGTCTCTCTTTGTCTTGGAATCAGAGTCTAATACGTAAATCAACAATCGTACCTTTTTCTCGGTATCAAGTATCAGACTGCTATGTATTAAATAGATTTTAAAAGAAATAAATATGAGTCACTTTTTTGTCTGTAGGCAAAATTTAAGCACACTTCGATAGTCCAAGCAAAGTCCTATCTATTTGAACGTATTCAAGTAATATATTGCAAGTTCGGTGGAAAGGAGGTGGAAATTTGATACGGAATACTCACGTAATAAGGGCATTGTCAATACAAGTAAAGATCGCTTTCTATCGTAAACAACTACAAAACTGCTTGGAAATACACCATAAAAGGCCTGAATCTCGCCTCAAAAACAGAATTTATAAAAAACATTACGTTCCGAGGATTTACTTTGATTCCTTGGCTTTCGTCCTAGAGCAAAGTACTTTTTGAGTAAGAGACTGTTGAAAATGCTGTTTAGCTAAGTTATTGATATCCGAATGTAATTTTTTTTAAATGAAGTGTATGGTAGAGAAAATATTCAAGTATTTTCAACATTGGTGCTCCTTATAGTTACTGTGAAAAGCACCCATTCTCATATTCAGCTCGAAGCGTAAAATAATTGTTTATCTAATTTGACTCTCTGCGAATATTTGAGATGTTTGGAATAACTTCTAGAGGATAATGTGGTTGATACAACATTCCAATCGCTGAGGAATCCCTTCCAAAATCAGATTTTAACAACTGATTGCGCTGTATGAAATTCTGAACGAAATTGAACCAAGTTTGACATCAGCTTCTGACGGTAAATTAAATTATACCCTAAAAAGGCATGGTACCATGACGGATGAGAATTGTCATTGCGTAACTGTAACTTCTTGCGGCTGAAAACTTGATAACAACCATCCCTTGTAAAAAAAAGTGTAATCATAATGCTGTCTAACTTGCGACAATTTACGGCGAATTGGAAGATTTTTATTTCCGTTGGAGAAAAATTCCATCGTTTCACCTCGTTTCTCCGTCGTTTAGTAAAAAACGCTTCCGGGAACATATTTTGGTTTTCCCCCAAAATTCATGAACCTTCGAATATAAATTGAGTTGACATTACCAAGCAAGCATGCAAGCTTAGTAAACGAACAAAGTGGCTGTATCAATGGCATTACCAGAAACGTTGTAGGTACATATTTTTTCAGCTAATCGTTGCCGGTCCAGTGAGCGTGGTAATATTGAGGATTTTTTCATGCGTTGTATTGCTGATGTTATATCATGCATATAAAATGAAATCAGGGAAACTAGCCAGTTAGACACGAACACTGAGCTAGACTTCATTCTGCGATGCCATTCACGCTTTCACTACGCTTGCCGAAGCATATTCAGGGAATATATTTTGCCAATGGTGTTTTGGGGCTAACATATAAAGGCATTTTCAGCCAACGGTTTAGGTATACCTATATGCATTCGATACTCTTATTACATCCCTCCGGCTTTTATATGTTCGACAAGACGAAATGGCGGCGTAGATGTACATTTGCGATCATTTATGACAACGATCATGGTGACGAAAGGATAACTCTCACTCTCTGTTTCCCTGATGGAGTTCTCGGAGAAATGATACATTTGCTACTTTTCTGCCACCACCACCACCAGTCCAATTTTCCAGTTTATTTCTTCTGTAATGCAAATGGTTGATTTTGAAAGGGAAAAGCAGTTTTCCCTACAATATTCGATTTTTTTTACACTGTACACGTTCCTCCGTTTCCTACGTACATGAACAGTGTGTTTTGTACTGCGGCTACGAAAATAATTTGGGTTGGAAATGTGCACATAAACACATATACACGATAGTTGTGTTTAGTACTAACATATGTTATCATGGACTTGCGTAACGCCAGATAAAAGAAACCCCTTTGCACATGGGTTTTTGTGAGGCTTTAACGAGAGTGGGTGAGTGTGTGTGTGTGAGAGAGAGAGAGAGTCTGACTATCCCGATTTTTTCATTTTCCACTTCCACCAAAGTAACACAGCACACTAGTTTTAAACATCTTTGCCGCCAGAAAGGATTAGGAGCTGGCAGTAAAAAAAACTTGAGCATTTTCCCTTCCTTCGTCACAATTTTTTCTCCTACTAAAACTGGGTGACGCTTTCCCGTTAAAACCAGATGATATAGTTGAGGGAATGTGTCATTTAATCAGAAATAGTTTACGTAGTCAGTCCTCGCATAAATTTACAGTGGGCATGCTTCGCCGTAAGGAAGATGAGCTTTCATCGTTCAACAAAAACCCGCATTTTTCCCCTGGATCCGCGCTCTCTCTCCCACCCCATCTTCCTCTCATTTCCTTTGAGCGCGTTCGCTGACGATGACGATTGGTGCTGATACTTATGAACTAAAATTTTTGAGAGTTGTAAAACCCTAAGTTTTAACAATATTTTGACGTAAAAAATGCTTCTTCGTGCTTCAATGTTATTATTAGCACTTGCAACACTGCCGCGGTTGAAGAATGCTTGAGAAAAACGAGGAAATTTGACCTGCTGATCTCTATCTACTACAAAAATCCTGCATGCGTTTGCTTTGCGTGTACCTTGTCTTGTCAAATTAAACTTTTGACGAGTTTATATCAAGGCGGGAGGGAAACGCTTGACGACCACGATGACGGTTGGGTGGTAAGGTAGTTAGTGCAGCTACTAGGTAAATTTATTCTGCATTTTTGTGACCTACTCATATTTCATAGCGTAAATATATGCCCAACCATATGTGCTTGTTCATTTATGACATGAGAAAACTTTTTTTATGAGTTTTTAAAAACTACGAGCAATCAAGTGCTCGTAAGCTGACAAAAAGTAAAAAAAAAAACAAGAAAAATATGTTGCAAGTTATCTTTTTCTCCGTCTCATTATGCCAAAAATGTCACCATTTTAATGATGACAGCCTGTTCAAATGTAATTTCTTTTGAAAAAACATGCTTAAACCTGTGGGCACACTTGTGTTGTTCTGGTTTTAAACCCCGCTAATTTGTTTTTTGATAAAGTTACTTTTAAATGAATTTTTTCTCATAAGCATTTACCTTGAAGTGAAATACTTCAACTTCTTTCTCATTTCGTTCTATTCCGCATAAATGAAAATGAGTGAATGCCGTCCTTCAGTAAAAATACACTAATTCACATTTTACAACTTTCCTCTGAACAACATCATCATCATCGCTAGTTCATTTCGTTATTTTGAATTTTAATGGTTCCATCTTCAAAGCTTGTACTGGCTTACCTAAGCTACGCTATTTCGATGACTGCATCATCACCATCGCCATCGTCACCCACTCCACTTTCTATAGAAAATGAGCAGGTCATTAGTGAATATTAACATTGGAAGACTTATTGTACAACTTCTAAAGAGCCATCCTCATTTGTCCATTTACATTTTGTTCAATATCAGCATGCCACCAAAAGCGTTTTTTCACTGTTTTTCATCCTTTCTTTTGTATGAAGAAACTCAACCTAATGTTAAGCAGACTCGTCTTTTTACACATGCTTTTTTGATGTCAAAAGTTTATCAGTTTTTTTTCACCATTGATTATCATAATAACAAGAAAAAAAGTTTTATAGACGCTATTTGCAATGCTATTCATGTTATGGCCATGGCCCGAAGTATTTGTTGTTATTTTAAAGAAAAAATTGTAAAGCAGCTTTATACTTATTTAAAAAAAATATATTTCCTTTTGAATCTGTCGTGGACAACATTCCCAACAGCGTTTCTGTCTACTGTGGTGTATCCAATAGATTTATCTGAATTTTTGTTATGCGAGTCGGCGAGTCCCGAAAATAATACTGTAGGTTTGCCCGTTCAAAATGAAAAATGATCGTTATGCTGTCTTATTTTCTAAAGGTTTACTGTTTTCCCTGGTGATTTCATTTATTTATGGATTCCTACAGAACGTATTATTGTCTACATATTTATTTTATTATAACCATTGCAAAGTACCCATTGGAAGCTGGGTCTTATAACTTACTACAGATTTCAAGTCGCCCATTCTTTTCTCCAAACAAGTCATCTTCCATATTAAAATAGAATGCAATGTTGCATATCATTCAGAGTCCCCTTGTTGAACCGATACTTTCTGACATAAAAAAGAATAATATTCATTTTTCAAAGAGAAACAATCAAATTTTTGATTTATTTACGTAATGCTCACGCATTCCTCCAATCCCGGCATATTGGATTGCATAACACAAAAAACTAAAAGCGCTTTTGTTCACTCCACAAGGGTGGTGTGTGAGAGAAGGCATATATTACATAAATTCTTTTTTCCTCTTGATATCATCATACAGTTATTTACATGTTTGCCGCATGACTGACGCTGCCTTTTTGATGCCATAGTTCCAATGGTAATGAAACATAACGTTTTTGTTCGGTTAAGATGATAGATTGGTCACATTAGTGGACAGGCATGCTCTCGTACTGCATCTCTTTCACAAAAAATCTCTGTTTAGCAGGTAACTATGAGCGTCGTAGCCCATGCCCTTTTGCCACAGTAACACACCCTTCTGTCTTAATCTTTTTGCGGAGAAAGCGCTCCAAAAACACAGACACCCAAACCTAAATCAATTTGTACTGACAGGGAGAAAAGCTGATCTGAATAGGTGCTTGTAGTCATAGATATTAAAAATATTCTCAATGTATCTACTTTGTACAAAGAGGATGACTTTCTATCTTATTTTTCTCTATCAGCATCACTGCCATCGAGCACATGAGACGTACCTTGCTCTTGTTATGGGGGATTTTGGAAAAAATACATTATATTAAATTCACGGTGGAACCTTTATGTACTTTTAATATTTAATATGCCTATGTGTAAGCACACATATTTTACATTTACAAAATTGTGAAAAAATCACATTTCCAGTTTATAGGCTCGCATATTCTTGCCACATATCTTATTCCCTTCTTTCTCTCTGAAGCCACTTCGCTTTTTCTTATGGTATTTCGTGACGCAGCATTCTTTCTCCTTTATTCTATGACGGACATTTCTCGTATTTCTACTCACAGAGCGTACATTTTTTTAAATATAATTTTCCCCAGCCAGAAAGTATACAAGTATGCATATGATGATGACGCTTATAAAAAACGACCATGTCTGATGCTTTTATCCTGTCCCCATCACATCTTCGTAGTCCTCGGTGTCGTCTTCGTAGGTGTAGCAATATTACACCAGTTTCGTCTGTAGAGAGCTAGTGGTTCCTCACTACCAAAATCTGCTTCTCGCATGTATACAGATCCTTACTAAGAGCTTATTTGATACAACGAAAAGAGCAACTTTTACGATAGAAAAGATCGCTCCTTTCTACCTCCCATCCCCTTGTGAACTAAAGACCTTCTATACAAATATTGCAAAAATAGAACGACAGTCACATAATATAAAAAGAGAGAAAGCGCAAGCTAAACAGATAGATGCACACACCACTTAAGATATTCTCAGGATTTTTTTTTCGGGAAGTACCTACCAATTTACAGTATTTCAAGCCTTCTTACCACCAACCACCGTGTACTACTATACTATGCTACTACCCGTTGTAGTAGTCGTAGCCATCTTTTTCTTCCCGATCTGGCATTTCCAATATGAATATCAATGTGTTATTGATTTTTCAAGAATGTGTCAAGCCAAAGAGGTTTTCGCTAGATGGATAGGGTCGCTATTACAACAGCGACAAGGAAAAATCAAAAAAGACAAGAGTAAATTTTAACTCCATGGTGTATACGTAGAGAAATCATTGCTGTGCCAACGGTTAGAGAAGATAAGTAGAAGCGAGAAGTAATGTGACTAGTAAAAAATATTTTGAAAACGATCATCTAGTTTTACTACACGTCTACGTGTATATATTTTAGACATTATGAAACAAGAACTGTGTATGTATGTTTCCAACTTGGACTTAAATGTATTACATTTTCACTCTTTTTCAGTCTGCCACAGTTGACCACCTGTCTGAAGAGGCATAGTTTGTGGCTACTTTTGATCAGTGAAAAAAAAACAAAAAAAAACTTGGTGGTGGGTGGTTTCATTAAACAGAGTCTGAAGAGGCATAGTTTGTGGCTACTTTTGATCAGTGAAAAAAAAACAAAAAAAAAACTTGGTGGTGGGTGGTTTCATTAAACAGAGTAAAAGTAAGATCCGATGTTTCCCTTTAATTATCTTTTTATCGAACCATTATTTGCCAACATGTCTTTTCAAGAAATAAGCAGAAACGTTTATCAAGAGGAAGAATATGAAAGAGAGAGAGAGAGATAGATAGAGAGAAAGAGAAAGAGAGAAAGCAATTCTTCTTTCTCTCTACTATAATTAATCTGATGAGGAGAAAAACAATGACGACGATGAGTATACTGAAATATAATCTGAATATCAGCGCTGTCCAATAAACAATTGGTGAACGAACGCTAGAGACTTGGAAAAAAGAAACACAAATGCACACGTGAATTTAAACTTGTCGGAATAAAGAAGCGCATTAAATATGTGAGCTGCATGTAATTCATCGATAATTTTTTTTATATTGTGACTAATCACGCATTCTGCTCGGTGTGCTCTATTACAGTGCTACCAATAAACCCCTATGATTTCATGCCATTGGCACATAAATATTGCATTAACATGCGTGCCTGTACATTCTTAAGCCATTTTTGCACGTTCCTGGCTTCGTTTTAATTACAGGAAAGCATCCATGCAGTCACTGGAATATTTTCATGAGTTGATGTTTTACTGGACAATCCCTACCTAATACCAAAAAAGTGTTTTCTAACAGAGTGGCTCACCCTGTGAGTAAACTTTTTTTTTAAACTTTCTAAATGATTTAATGAAATGCGTCAGCAGTTGTCGACAGTAGCATTAATCGACGACGTCAACAATAAATTCAGTAACTGCTGTACTATCAGCTACTTACTTTTACACCCAAGTGGCAATGACGGCAGGACTGTAAACCGCCTGGTTCCATCAAACACTTCTACACTACAGCTAAGTTTCCTTTCTACGAATGTTTTCCATTCAAACTACAGGGGCACTCCGTTCAACATTTTTTTCTCTCAACAGCTTACATAAAAAATTTATTGTCCCATTTTGAAAATACATACAGTAATATTACTATCGGCGTAAACAAAAATACAGGCTTGTGTGATACATATTTTTTTCTTCCTAATCATCATCATATTTTATGGGAATTGACAGTGCAGTTGTTGGGTCGTCCTTTTGTTAGCGCTTGTGCATAAAAGCGACAATACAGGTTCATGTGTAAATAAAATGTGTGCATAGTCCGTTGGGAGTCTACGTTACCTACCTACACATTCTGGTCACCTTCAAACGACTTTGCATTATTAATGTGACTCATTAATACCACATCCGGATCCAAATACATTTCTTGCGTTTATGCCTGGTTACTACTGGGCACCTTCTTCACTTGTGGTACATTTTTTGTTGATACCTACCTTATCGATACTGTCAAGTGTCATTGTGCACGACAGCAGAACACTTGCTCACTATTAAGAGAAGGCATGAAGTTGGTTATGATATTGGTTACCGTGTACAGTGATGGGCCATCAATTGTAATTTGCAAGTGATTAAGTGTAACACGTTGACACTAACAAGCCGCATGATATAGTTGTGTTGTAAAAGAGCTATAATTTCTACACAAACTGAAGAAATTAACATAATATTAATGTGCAGCACAAAATTGCTGAGAAAGCCACAATGGTGTAGCCGCCACATATCGATGCAATTTTTTTTGAATGGTGTTGATTTACATCCTGTACCTCTCGACTTTAGCTGTCAAAATATTCGTGTGAATTAACAAATGGGTCTATTTCAAAGCGTGCTTTTCATGTTGACTTTCATCCTACTCTTGAAAGTAATCCCTTACAGCCACGAGTAGAGTCAATCTCCTATCCCGGGAATTGTAAATCGTCTGCGTGGCATTACAACGTTGCAAACTACGTGGTTAAAAATAGGGGGTCATACGTTGAGCAGAGGGATAAAGCTGACGACGATACATAGAAAAGGATTAAATCAACATTATCCTAAAAACGGATTTTGTCAAGAAAAGCGGGCGGGAGTCAAAAACATTATTTCAAGAAAGTTTTCCTCAACCCTTCCACACACTTTCCATATCTAACCCTAATTCCTGCCTATTTATCATTTTTTTGGCGACAACGACAAGTATGTGGCTTAGATAGAAAGTACAATAAAAACCAACCAACTGAGCGAAATTGTGGATGTAACACGCTCAGAGTACCTACCAAGCCCGTCGTCATCATTCAATTTTTCTACAACGTTTGGTTAGGATAAAAAAACAAGCTTACCTCAAAATTGCATCCATAATGGATTTCACTGTTGTATCTACTATGTTCACTTATAAATTCATTATTCATGAATGTGTTATGTCTATGTCCTTTTACTACTAACCGTTTTATGCGTAGTTGTAGTGGTAGTAGTAGTGCCAGTAGTAGTGATGATTAACGCTGTTTTAGAAAAAAACACGAGTGCATATTTTGTGATGGTTGACGGTAGGCACGGAACAGCAATTGGAAATGTGTATAATCATTAGAAATGCAAAAGTAAACTAGAGTGACCTATCATAGAGCAGTCGCGAAAACTTCAAAATGAAATTTTGTTTGAACAAAATGAAATAATAAGTACTTTTATCCAAACAACCCGCAAGGTTGCAGTTTCGTAAAGTTGCAAGGTTGTGTGTGTGAATTTCATGTTCAGTTTTCAGTTTGAAAAAGAAAATTCGAGGTTGTACCTTTGGTCCTTGCAGGGTCCTTGATAGTTAATGAACTCCCGACTTATGTATGCATAAAGGCCCCAAACAAGCTAGTGGCAAGGCCTGTTCTCGAATACGAAATATAAGGGAAATTTTGATAAATATTCTGGTAACAGAGAGAAACGGACAGTCGAGGCTGTTCCTATAGCCATTATGTTACCTATCAACTTCAAAGCCACCACTGCTGTCGTTGTCATTATTACAGTTGCTGTGGGGTTCATCCATAAAATAAATAATAACAACATCGATGATCCTTGCCGTTGTCTATGAACAAAGTTACCTCAACCTAAAAGCGGCTGTGGAGATAATTTTCCACGTAGCTAGGTAGGTATGTCACAAAATGACAGTTAGAAAAATAAATGTGCGGATTTACCGTCGTGTGCGTTATTTACTTTGCCAACTGCATTTACAACAATTTTATTTTGTCCCAAATCTCCCGACTTGCTAAGTGCGGCGAGTTTTGCATTTTGAGACTCTTTCTCTAGAATACATTTTTATGGTGTGTGCCGTGTATATAGAACATTTATTGTCGTCACACTACTACTCTCCCTCGGCGTCGTGTCTTCCTGAATATGTGCCTTTAAAGTTGTTGTGTTATGACTCGGCAGCAATGAGAACAAAGAAATGGTTTTAGAGCAGCTGACATATTGGTGAATGAAAAAATGAAGGTACAAGCATTTTCCATGAGAGCAAGAAAAAGAAGTGGATTGGAGAGAGAGAGAGCGAGAGAGGACATGAGAAAAAATGAGAACAAACACCAGAGCAAGTAGTTATCTAGTAATAGTAAAAGTAGTTGTAGCAGAACAAAAAACGCACACACGAATGAACCAATAAGCATAAGACAGAGAGCAAGTAGGAGAGGAAGAAGCAGCCACAACAACACATACACCGTGCATTAATATATTCCAACTGCCTTCCTGAAAATCCTTTGACACTGATCTATTGTTATTTCCAGTCACTTTCGATTTTCCATATTTGTTTCCTACTACACATTATATGTACAAGCACACACATACATATTATACGGGTATTCTAGTAGCATTTTACTTTTTTTTACATTTTCCTTTCCGTTGGTAGTAATTTCTTGTGTGTGTGTGTGTGTGTTTGTAGATGCATGTGTTATCGTGAGCTTGTGCGGCAGTAATGGGAAAAGACAAAAAACAGAAAGAATGGGAGAAAAAAAGAGAAAGAACCAATACAAATGTGCATAACGATGATAAATTATTTTCCCTTGCTTTAGTTCAAATGCATAAATATGGAGTCTCTGCTAAAATAAGCAAGGAAACGCATTTGTACGTTCGAACAATGTGCACGTAGTTTTGTACAAAGTAAGTAATGTATGTAAGCATGTTTGTGTAAGCCTTATGGCATTTTTATGCCCTCTCCTTTTCTTCTCCCTTTCCTACCGCAGCGGGTACATTCATATATATGATCTCTCTGAAAAAAGTGGAGGAATGTGAAATGTGAGTAGTAGTGAGAATAATATATAGATATGCTTATGGATATACGTGTTTGCTACATATATGGCGAGCGAACCGTATACAAATATTTGCATAAACATTCTCCATTACTATTCAGCAATTCTCTCAGCCTTGTTCTTCCTGTTATTTTTATGCTATTGTCCATAAAAAGGGAAACACCAATAACATCACCAGCGCAAACAGTAGGCGCATATGACGGTGATGATGGTGACGACGACGACGAAGAATATTAAGCGCAGGCATTAGGAATAGCAACAATGCAAAAAGCATGAGAGCATGTGCCCATGCCAGACGCACGCACACACACACACAGTCTTACTCATCTACATAAAACTTTTTCCATCCGGTTGCGCTGGAAATACAAGGAAGCAAGAGAGGAGAGAGAGAGAAAGCTTTTGACGTGTACACCATACCGCGCAAGCTGTAAGCTGCTGTGTGTAGTGCTTTCACTAGAGGAAAATGCAAATTACTTTGTGATTGTTTCAAGTGATGCATCGAAAACTTGATGAGCCGTGCAGCTATCTCCCTACCTACACATACAGGAAAGCACTAATATTACACCATGTCCCAATGACGAAGAGACTTTCTCTCTATGGGTGTTTTCGGTAAAGGAAGGAATAAGCCCTCCAATCCAATGACGATTTTTTATACTTGTTTTAATGGGAAAAAATTGGTGTACGGTATCGGTGATGGTGGGATTGCATGCTCTGTACATAAATCTATTTTTCAACACAAAGCGCTTCGACTTGATGAGTGTTATGTTTTACATTCAAGTACAAAAAGATTACATGTCAGCATTGATCATAACGCCGTGGTGCTCATTATTATTATTACTATTATTATTATTATTGTTATTATTATTAGTATTATTCTTATGGTTGTGGTCGTCGAGATACTGACGACAAATGATAATGGTTTGCGCACAACAAATAAATACGACCGTCGTGAGTCGTGATAAGGGTAACATTGCACCATAGAACATTCCTTTAATGACCATACCAATAATAATTTAATGTTTCGGAAACGCAAAAGCATGGTTGGTTGTTGGCTAGCCTCTCTAATTATGAAATGGTGGTTGATGACAAATGAACGCATGGATAAAAAAAAACTGAAAAAAGTACAAATTATGTTTCCCTTTCAAAGTAACGATAACCCAGAAAAATCACTAATGGCGAAGCGGAAATGTAGGCACGTGTGGTGTACTTGAGGAAGTAAGGTAAATAAATAATAATATCAATAAAGTCGAAACATTTACTGCATGCAGTACTTTAGCAAAGGTATTGAAAATACGGGAGAGATTTTGGTTGTGCTTGTAACGACTTGATGGGTGGCTATGCGTGACCAAAGGAAAAATCCTACAGAAACATAGAAACGAGTAGTATGATAATTTTTGCCGCTTAAGTGGCAACAAAAGACAACACTTATAGAAAAGTTAACGACTGTTTTCCGAAAGCCTTAAAAAGTTTGCGAGGTTCGTTTCTGGAGTGGACAAGGAAAACACAAGTTAATGTTTTTGTTGTATAATTATAATTTTCATGGTGGACCTGACAACCTTCCGTGTAATAGTAATAACTATCATCCTGACTGCAGTGGCGTTCTATAGAAGTTAGACATTAATATAGCGAATAAATTAACAATGAACATTAAGACACACAGCTTGTGCTGATAGTATAGACATGTCAAGTTTACTGAAAATATTTCAACCATTTTGTTGATACAAACTGAATAATATGAACACGGGAAACTTTCTTCTTTTCCAACGAATGCCTAGTCGCCCCAACTTTCTGATGGGAAATGACGCATTTGTCTACATAAAAGAGAATAATTTTAGCTTATCTTTCTGCAACGCTCATTTATAAAAACAGGAATTTCCAGAAGTAAGTTTCAATTTCAAGTTTTTGAGTGATTGTAGATGAATGGGTTTTTGGGAAATTATAATATAACTCTCAGCGTAAATAAATAATAATATTCTGTAAAGTGTGCCATTCTTAATGCATATCATCGGAAAGGGAAAGCGGACCTGGTATAAACGGTATAGATCACGACAAGCATTTCTGAACGAACGCATTTTACATACCGAGATCATCAGTGCATGCTGAACAGAGGGAAAGAAAATATGGATAGTTTTTTGGCCTAATATGTAACTTATTCATAATTTAAGGCTTACAATTTGTACTGACAACTAAACTTAGAGCAATAGGGGTTCCAAATCGTGACCCGAAACGATTTCACGTTCATATGAAATATTTTTTGTTTATTTGAGCATGGTCGTACATGGTTTTATTGGACTATAGGATCTTTGTCATCGTATATTGTTGGGGTTTGACAATGAACAGTGTCAAATCCTTTCATTTTATTTAGAATGGATGCCAACCAAGGTATTAAATATACATTCAATATCACCATCGTAATTCACAGTTTGTCTACAGCTTGGTTTTTGGCTACTTTTTTCAAATGAAATAATGTATATGTTCATTTTGTACAATTGGATGTGCTACCGCTTTGTTCTATTTTGTCGGTGGATTCAAACACTGACTCTCGTATAATAACTATAGATAATATACTGCCAGACCTAGCATGCATGCTGTTACGAAAACGGTGTAACCTGAAATGAATGTGAAAATATTGAATTCCTCCTGACTACTAAACACTTTTCTACTCTCGGGCGCAAAACAGTGACAAAGTGAAATGGTGGAACTGCTTTTTAATTAGAAAAATACGATCCCAATGAATGACTCAGCAAGAAAAGCAAGACAAAAATCAGATTTGTTGAAAGTCAAAACTGAAATTCAATACAGGACCACTACGTCTGCATTCTCACTCGCACAAGCAATAAACAAAATAGAAGAGATTTGAAAATTCATCATAGTCACACAAGGAAAGGGCAAAAACAAGCAGCACGTTGTGGCATTTACATTATTTACAGCACGGAATAAAAATGTTGGAAAAGGTATGGTTAAAAATACAATATTTTCCTACGAAACCATCTCTACCACAGGGCAATACACGGCACATTCCCTGAGCATATACACAAGCCAGTGTAGATGGATAGACAGTTGGAATGACAAGATATTTCGTCTTTAAATACGTGAATTTCGAGAGTGTTTGAGGGAGACCGAGATAGAGAGAGTGTGTGTGTGTGTATTATGCATGCTTTACCTTGTCGTTACCAACCATTATTCATTTTCGTTTCGATGATAATTGGTAAAATGTACATGATTAAGGCCCGTCATACCGACATATTTTATTTTGGCAAAAGCAAAATTGTATTACGTGTGATGGCAATACAATCATATCATCCATCCAACTGTGCAAGAGAGTTTGTGTATAGGCAAGCAAAAGGACGTCATGGGCAAAAATATAAATATTCGTCTTACCAGTCATGCATGTGCCTTGTGCCTTACAGTCCCCAGCATGTATTCTGTCATCTTGCGTGCATCCTGTCAGTTTCTATATGCATGCATGAATAACTGTCATGTGGCTTGGCGACGCAAAATTTTCCACATTTAAAAGTGCTTCCCTCCTGTGTGTGTACATATATATTTATGTACGCAAGAAGACCATGTATGTGCGGAGCAACATTGTAAATGCGTCATGTATAAATAATAATAATATCTCCACGAGAATGGATTTCCAAGAGATTGCTCACACGAGTAAACGCTATTCGTTTTGGCGCGGTTGTTGTAGTACACATATAACAGGGGTGTGTAGGTAACTCTGTAGCATGTCGTTACTATTTAAACGAGCAACTACTATACGCAGTAGGAGGACGCAATCCCTAAAATGAATGACGACGACAACGACAGTTATTTGCAAAATTCAAGAGAGCGACACGACATGTTTCAATGAAGAAGGTTGAAATTTGAAAATATGCATGGAATGAAGAATATTAGGAAAATTTTTACATAATTTAAAAAGGCTGTCTCTCTCGCTCCCTTTTGCAGATGCACGCAGGCACGCCGAAAGAAAACTAATAAAAAGTCGTGATAATATCAGTTCTCAAGGATCAGGAATATAGATTATGTAATTTATTTCTTGTTTTTTTTACTCCAATGTGTGTTACCGCAAGCCTATTTAGAAAATGTATGTATCCCGAGAAAATGTTTGTGTAGTTAGTAGCTACTACCAGAGAAATGCAAGGTGACATGCGTTTGTAGAAGCCAAGAGTGTATATTTCCCTCTTGAAGTGTGTGTGTATATAATAGAGGCAAAAAGCTTTCCGCTTGTGGTCATGATGTTTTTACACCACTCGTGTGCGCACCAATAACGAGAATTAAGACTTTCTAGAATATTATAATACTGCGGCGGGATGGAAAGGCGTGAATCCTGAAAATAAATGAAAGAAGGTTACAATGATCTTTTGGTAATTTCGTTTCAACTTATTATACATCCTTCACTAGGGCATTGAAAGCAACACTTCTTTACGCTCACTTAACATATGTTAATTGTTTACTTCAGCAGTGGACTTAATATTAATTTTGTTAGTGCGTGGGTCTGCATATCACAACACAACATATCCAGACACTTCTGACTTAGTCATTTTAAAACCTAATTAAGAGACATATGAATCCCTACGCCCTACGAGTGTAGGTTTGTACCTATTAGGCAGTTAATTTCATTTTCACTTAATAGCATTTCGTCTTGGTGGGTAATTTAGGAATGGAGTCGCCAAATTATTTTCTCCTACTGGAATTGCCAACGTGGTTACTGTTTCATCTAGTAGCAGCTTTGAAACGTCGCACGGTCATTGTAGCATGAAAACACTTTAAATGAGTCTACTGAATTCACTTAACCTTATTTTCCCACTAAGTTGATATTTATGAGCAGTGAAAATCTGATTTGTAAATTGTAACGCATGGGTCATTAATTCAAATTTAGCTGGTACTTTTGAACAATTATGGCTCATTTATGAAAGTCACGTGAAACTGGATTACAAATAAACTCTACAGTTTACTGTCATCTTGGTTATGAAGCCACATAAATTCAGGGTGGTCGTAGTTACAGGGTTTTAAACTATGTGGTTAGTGAAGGGTCTACGCAGTGAGATAAACGAAGTATCCGGGTACATTTTGGCATGATTTTTTGTCCTGCTTCTGAAATATTTCATAAACGTACTGCTCTACTGCTATTATCGTCATTATTTATCGAGTTAGCCACAGTCACAATGTTTTTTGTAGCTCCCAGCTAAATGAAATGACGCAAACAATTGGTTTATATTTGCTAGATGTTCACGAAATGAATTGTTACATAACTTAAATAAATAAGGTTATCGGCATATTGATAATATTGAAGCAAGGTAAGGTTTCCTGTAAAATGTAATAGTAAGTAGACCGCAGCAAATCTATTATTATTATCCTTCGAGAGTGTACCGTGTAACTGCTGCTGATGGTTTTTTGGCAGATGCCTGTGTAATAATGACTACAGGCAGGGGAGATGGGAAAATTGGAGAAAAAATTGAAGTTGTAACAACATTTTTGCTGTTTAAAAAACTGTATTATACAACATACATCACAACTGTAGCCTGTGTAATAATGACTACAGGCAGGGGAGATGGGAAAATTGGAGAAAAAATTGAAGTTGTAACAACATTTTTGCTGTTTAAAAAACTGTATTATACAACATACATCACAAGTTGTAGAAATCAAACTATAGTTTTTTTCTAAGCGGATGGAATCCATGTGAGCAATGTACTGGAAAAATTATTGATGTTTGTATGCAAATGTTGTTCACAAGCTGTGTTCCTCTCCTCCGGCACTGGCGTACGTGATTGTGTCTGTTTGTTTGTAACAATAATACTTTTGCTGTAAGCAGCATGTTAGGTTGAAAAGTAGTATCGTCGTAAACGTAATTTCATGTGACGTACGTAAGTACCACAACGAATTTTGCTCCTTTACGCCCGGCTAAACTATGCCTACATCAGACAGAAAGAAACAAAGTGGTCGTAGGTGATATCCATCAGTTGAAAATACACAGCATGATGATATCAAACAGATTAGACTCAACGATCCTTGCTTTACTGCGGAGAAAATATATTTTTTGTGGCCGAAAATTACAAATGTTGTTCTAAACGTCTGTTTAATATTCAGTCATAAGTTCATACCGGTTGTAAATATTTAGACTTTTGGTGATCACGTAAAGCACTTGAAAATTCAAACTTTCAGTAGTGAGTGTTAAATTGTATTTTATGTCTACGGTATTATATTCAGTCATAAGTTCACACCGGTTGTAAATATTTAGACTTTTGGTGATCACGTAAAGCACTTGAAAATTCAAACTTTCAGTAGTGAGTGTTAAATTGTATTTTATGTCTACGGTATTACATATTTTGGTTGAAAATACTATGTGCTGGTATTCAGGATTTTGGTAATCCTAATAAAATTGTTTAACAATTGTTGGTTTTAAAGTGGAAAGTGGTATTGCTGCTCTCTAACAATAAACGATAGTCGATCCAGATAGATGCATTTGATAAAATGCTCTCAATACCACAAATGAAATTATCTACGTGTGGAATTGCCAAGATCATTAAAAAATACTGTTAGCATTGCAATAACACTTCACATATCTCCGTTGGATCTAATCAGTTTGATCTCACCACTGTGGATCTACAGTTTGATCTTCTCGCCTCGGATCTACAGATGCACACAGACACGGCACGCCTTCATACAACAACGAATCTAGTTATGCGACGTTGTTCGTGTATGTTTCTTGTACATACAAAACTTGCATGTAAAATACCATGCAATTTCAGACTGAGAGAGAGAGAGAGAGAAGTACATAAATGGTTGTTCGTCTGTATTAAATTGGAAACATCACGCTTCCTGTCAAATTGATTTGTTGACAGAGAAAATGCTAGTAATGTGGAGGTATTCCTCATATTGTACATTTCACGAAACGAGTTGTCGTAGAGCAAGAGAGCGACAGGGAGAGATTTTTTATTAACGTTGCGGAAAACTTTAATAATGTAATAATGTAGGGAGATGTAGATACGAAGATGTTATTTATGTAACATTTGTGTATGTACTCGAGCGTAATTTTTTATATATAATGTGTGCGTTTATAAATACGCTGTTCAATGTTCAAAAGTGATTTATTTTGTGGTGGGTTCGTATATTTTGATTTTTGATCCTGACCCATCGGGGTATGTAGGAAACAATGTCGCATACATATCCGAAATTACAGTTTTGATCCTGTTAGGTTTCCGCGTTTTTTGTAAATTTTCCGAAGAAATACGCCAGTAATCATGCATCTTGTAATTCTCGTAGAAATACATACAGTTATTGCTATTACTATGACTATTGCTGTTTGTCTATTAGTAGAATTTAAAGTAAGTGCAAAAGGGTGGGAGAGAAGCAGTTTTCTCTGGATCAGATTGCACTGTTGCGCACATTACGATCATTTAGTTTTATCTGCGTCAGCTTTTGAGCCACATCTTTCCGCCTCTCTGAACTAAACGGGATGTTTTTTAAATTTCACGTTTGCTTGCGGAAATATGTAAAACGAATGGGGCAGCAAACAACAGAATAGCAGAAAGCTGACATTCATTTCAACACATTTTACGCTCAACTTTCTCCAGTGTGTGGATATAATGACCCCATCAAGTAAACAGTGGTAGTCGTCGAACCTTCAAAAAACTGCATGTCTAGCTGAGGGATTATGAATAATTTTAAAATCATTCATACTGATAGAACATTTCACGCCAAGTCAGAGTGATACTGATAACTGAACACGAAGGGTTTCCTCTGTGTGCTTCAGCCTCCACCACTGGTTGTAGTAGTAATGTCTACACAGAAAGCAAGTTTCAAGGAGAAATTATCCTTTTGAATGGTTAATCATAGTGTGTGGCAAAGAATTTTGAAGAGTAGCAAGCTTTGCATTGATAATTTAAACAGATATGAAGTGACAGGGCAATGAAAGCGTGAATTTCTAATAATAAAATGTTGATGGTTTAGAGGGTTCCTTCGAATCGTCTGAAATGGGGTTTCTTCTGTTTTCTCTCACCGAGAGTCAGTTTGTTCATACTCAAGAGTGTAGAACATCTCTCACAAAGTTTGACAGCAATTTCCCGCCGGTAAAAAGAAATATATGTACATTCTCTGTGTTTTCCAGGAAAAGCAAAATAAATGAAAGGGAAGAGATTTATATGGGAGGAATATTATGAGAAGCGAGAAATATGGCAAATATCATTTAAACTACAAAAGGAAAATAATATGGGATAGCAATAACAAGCAAGATCAAAAAGATTGATGTGTTCCACAAGCCTATAAAATCGCATAGTGCCAAATGAAAACCCCAGATTTTGACTTAAAGCCTCCCCATTAAAATTTCCATTTCATGCCTGATCATCAACATTGCTTAACACTAACGTCGTAAAAAGATTGGTTTTGCGGATCAAAATTAGAATTTTGTGGCATTCATAACACACCATAATCGTAACCTACATATCATAATCTCGTCATTGTTGCGCATTTCGTTGAGTTTTTCATCAAGCTATGGTGATTTCATTGGGGTCGAACAATAAAGAACTATTTTATTATGATTGCCATCACCGCTGCCGCTATTGATGCTGGTGCTGTGCTTTATCAATCTGCAAATAGTCGTACAATAAGTTACTTTGGATCGATTCTTCTTTATGAGGCTGACGATCATACGAGACGAGCTACCTACCACAGACGTAGGTAAAATGAAACAACGACAACGATGCCACTGCTGATGATGATGGTGAGGTTATACTAACAAACCAAAAGTCAAATAATAATAACATTGCCAAAAACAGGAATGTATAAATGTATGTATGATATGCGATGTATTGTATGGCAAGGGGAACAACTTCTAGCGATTATGCTGCGTGTTTTATCGTATTTACGGAATCTACTTGATCCCTCTTTTCTTCTATCTTGCACACAGACATACACACACACACACTTCTAGATTTTCAACCCATTTTACACTTGGTCTCATTTTGGAACATCATTAGATTAGGTGAAACCATTGGTTAGTTGGTTTTTCTCCTTCCGTGATCTGTCTTGTTGATTAAACTTTGTTAAGTGAGCAGAGAGCTCTTCTCTTTCTCGCTTCTTGACTGACTGACTGTTCTTTCACATTCCATTCCACTTTCCGCTTCCATTCACTATAAACTTACCAGCAGAGCCGGGTAGCTTCGTGCTTCCTGTATATTTACGTCCCTCCTTCGTTGGTTGGTATGAGAAGTGAAAACTGCAAAGAATTATGGGAATCATATAAACTAAATATGTATGTCTATTTGTACTCTCCCCAGTCTCTACTGCGAGCATGTGTGTATGTACTCCTGTTTTCTTTCCCGGCGGCACAAATAATTTACGATTGGACTGTGCTGAAAAGGATTTTCCCGACATTTCGCGCATGAATGGCTTTGAACTAGGGAACTCGTTTCATTTTTCCTTTTTTTATTATTTGCCATTAAAAATTTTACAATTTAGCGGTTATTCCTAAGCTAACAGCCACCTTAAATTTCATCTCAAAAGTACACTAAGTGCCTACACGTTTATTAATTGGGGTAGTCGCAGTTATCATGGTGTGTTCCAGTACAGTTCAGTCAAGTTAAGTGGCTCTTTGATGCTTCCGCTACGAAGGAAGAGGATGTCAGGAAGCTAAAAGGTCTTTATATTAATAGGTATTTTATTTCTGCAATTTATAACAAAAATGTCATGGGGTTTTCGTGCTTCTTTGTAGACCTACCCGTGCCCTCCTTTGTGCCTACACAAGTACAAGTACCACAAGCTGATCTGTAATGCGGAGAACGTAGTATTAAGTTTCTACACGAAATATAGTATTCTATTTTCTGTTTCTACGTGGTGTACAAATCCTTTTACAAACTGTTGATATTACACAAGTCTATAGGTTCTTTCACTTTTATTTATGCTGTCGGTGCATGACACAACAACCACATTTATGACCAATTTTTGTGTGAATACACACAGGCGCATAGCTGCATATTATGAGTAAAGCCATCAAGATTATTTATTGAGTGATGATTCCGTTTTCAAGGCAACGTTGATGCATCACTTGCATATATTTCAGCTGCTAGTGCTGCCAAACATTTTTTTAGCGGAGCGGAAAATATAAAAATAATCTTAATGGACTTAAATTCAAGCTCAAATCCATTTTTTATCAGTTTTTGTTCATGTGCGGTAAATATACAGATGTACAGATGTTTTGGCGAATTTTTCATTAAAAGTAGAACATTTTGTATGGAAAGTGTGTAGCGTTGATTGTTAGTTACAAAGTGAGTAAATCTGTTATTTTCGCTGTATTTCCACTCCCTCCAAGCAGTCATTTATCTCAGGAGTAATGTAAAGACACTCTGACTCAAGTCAAGTCAGGCACAACTGCGTGCTAATGGTTCAAAAGGGACAAAAGGGAGTGATGAAGAGGTGAATGTGCGCGCCCCCAGCAGATATTTATAGATCGTCATCCAAACACACAGACGCACACACATTCAAAGTTTGTTGTTCTTGCAAATTTTGTAGACACTGTGTACGATGCGAACAGATATTAAGTAAGTCTGTATAGGTTTTTTATTGCATGCACATGTGAGATGATTTAGAGTGTTTTTTTTCAGACTTGCCCTTTGCTTCCGTCGATACACTTTTTATAGGTATTTTCTAAGTATATACTCACGACATGCTACTGTTTTGTTGAGTATCTCCATTAGACAAGGTAATCGAGAAGCCAAAAACTTTTTCTGTATAAAAAAGTTACACAAGACAACACTGAAAATACCTAAAGTCTGTATTATTTTCATTTATCTCATCATATGCGCCATGGTTATCATCATTACGGTCTTTGCGAAACAGCATCTCTTCAAACAAGTACTAAATCATAACAGGAAAGACCAATCGTGTTGGATTTTATTGCGCAAAAAAGTTTGCTACTTGGGCGCAACTTTCTGGTGAATTGTTAAATGGATCATCGTCTTGATGCTATTACGGTGCATCCGATGATTCTCTAATGAAATGTGATTTCTGGAAATAGCATCTGCTCACATGCACATTAAATATGCTTGTTTTTGTGGCGATATTACAAGAAAAGTGAGTGGTTGTGGAAAATGTTGTGTAGGTTTTGTTGGATGGAAGTTATCGATTACATTATAATATCGTCGCCGTCATAATCATTATGAGCGTCTCCGCCGACACCACCACCAACCATGAAGCCTGTTGGCTTTACTACTACCATACAACTGATTCAAATTATATTGCTACACTCGCCGTAAGTGGCATAAATTATAAATCATGATGGAGATCAGGTTATTAAATAGTAGGCATATAATGTTTACGCTATTTTCAGCATAATAAGTTATATAAAACAGCCAAACAAACTGGTCTTTTTTCGCAATTTCATGTTTTATATACATGTCAGGCATTTCTCTTAACTGCATGCCAAGATGGAATTTTTGGAGTTACCACCTACAGTACATCAACTAAAAAAATCGCATCAACATATTTTAAAGTGGAGTTTACATCAGAATTGAGTTTCCTCCCGTTTTCTAACTGGTTGATCATCAGTTTGCATCGTTTTTATTGCCTATCACCACGATGCATTTAGTTATGACGATGATGATGACTTGAACATAAAATTTGGCCGTGTTGGTTTTAATGCAATTTTCACCATCTAATCTAAAAATAATTCCAACAATAACGTTTTCAATAATATTAGCAAAACTTCAAGCTTTTACAGCACTAGCCAAGTATGTAGTAACGCCGGTTGTTAAGCTGCAGTCCCCAGTTACCACACAAAGGCCTTGTAAACTTATTACGCACAGGGAATTCTTATTACTCGGGCATCTAAAAGTACACTTTTCGTGATCCAAAAGAAGTTTAAGCCGTTTGCATTGGCTGCGTCAATTACCCAAACGATGATGTGATGTCCACTGAGCTTCCGTTACTCTCTCGATTAATA
Organism: Callyntrura guangdongensis; assembly: GCA_027744295.1. Taxonomy (NCBI): domain Eukaryota; kingdom Metazoa; phylum Arthropoda; class Collembola; order Entomobryomorpha; family Paronellidae; genus Callyntrura; species Callyntrura guangdongensis. Next base: position 61,045 of record JAHZNB010001342.1, read on the forward strand.
TAAAATAGCAATGACTTTCTGGAGTAGGTAAGCAAGCGCATGGAATTTCAGGAATAGTCGTCTTTGTTCTGTCCCTATGAAATGCTACAGAGAGATTGCAGTATAATTTCATGGAGTTTGTAACATTTTGATGGGAATCCGCCTTGTCATCCGTTTTTTTCTTATTCCTTAACAACCGGTGTGATTCATGCATACTAACCAGCTCACCATTTTCATCGTGGTGAATGGATGTGACTCTGTAAGGTGTACCGACCGACCGGTCTTGTTGACGGAGCTTAGAATAATCCTCTTTTCATTGTAAGTAGAACGTGTACATACTTTGAATCCATTTTCTAGTGGCTCCGTCTTTGGCTGCCCTCTCTTTCCCCATTTTTACTCACACACTTGTTTTCTATTGTCTCCCGTTCATGATATTATTTTAACAAGGTTTACCGAATCGAATCATGTTTTTTAACAAAACAATATTTCTAATAAATCCAGCAACACTCGTACTTTGTTTGGCCAAATACTTGGGAACTGCATACTACTAAATCGTTATTTCTAAAGAGAAAGTCAATAGGGGACTGCAGGTTGGGCGCAGTCTTTTTTGATTCTATACTATCAAAAACGCGTGAACCCCTGGAGTGAGCACATTTTCTTGAAATTGATGTTTTCTCCTCGTTTCAGCGCTTCCCTAGCGTGTGTATTTGCATTGTTAAAAATCAACACAATCCAGACATGTGACGTTTTCTCACTGGCAGGCTTCATATGGGGGCTGCATACGCAAAATAATGCAGCACAAAACCGACAATCATAAATGTCAGTAACAGTGCTAGTGGTTATGAGTGAAGACACTTGAAACCAACGTGAACATTTCAACGTGTTTAATGGTCCCGCCGGTAACACTCCCTGTGTAATCAGGACAAGAAACAATTACACGGTGATAGTTATATAATATTTAAAGTTAAAGTCTGTCAAAATACATTCTCATTTTTAAATATTTAAGAACATTAGTGCAAAATATTGTAATACACCAAATGCATACTTCACATGGACGTTTTTTGATGTACCTAAATCGACAGTTGATTAGGTTTAGTATGTCACTTTTTGGTCTATAAAGGTGTTTGAGATTAAATTATTAGGAATAGAAAAATCATGCGGTTATTTTCTTTCCTTTTTTGAAAATTGTGTTCAGACCACCCGGTAGGAATCTAATATATTATGCGATATTTCACTTCTGCAGTCATGGTACTCTATTCTTGTTTAACCGTACAACATTCTATGCACATGGACACATCATGCATGGTCAGTAAAAGTGTAACTTTGTACCTTTTTTGAGCAACGGAGAAATAAAACTGGCAATAGCGTGTAGAATGCTCAAAATGCTGGTTTCTCAAGAGCTTGAAAACTAACGCCGCTACATAATTCCCGTGAAAGGAGTAGAAACAAGAAAAGAAAGTTATTTACATAATAGAAAGCTTCAACTTGTTTCCATTTCTAAAGCGGAAGTCGACGAAACTTCAAAATTTTTGACTGTATTCCCCCTTTATCCTTCGTATAGCCTTCCCTCTTGTTTATTTTTTTTCTTCACCTCCTACACCAAAGTTTCTCGCCCGCACCTATCCATAAAGAGAAAGGCACACAGCAACCGTTATACCACACATGAGCAAGAGGAGAATATGGACTCGGAAAAAATATGTTACGCTTGCAAAAAGTGAAACTTAAGTTTCCCCTCGGGTTGTTAAAAAAGTGGAAGAAATGGGGGATAAGGATGATGCCATTTTTCCTTGTACGATTACCTACGAAAATTACGCTTTGACTGGATTGCACGGTACATTGGTAGGGGTGTGTGGAACTATTTACTTTATCATTCCGAGTCTATAAGCAATACTAGTAAACCCACAAAGTAATAGTAGAAAAGTGATGAAGTAAACACTTGATTTCTGATCAAAAAAGCCTTTCAACCCCCTCCCATTTTCAACTAGCCCCCCCCCCCCACCCCCCCCCCCGCCACCGACACTCCAGTAATCGATTTGTGAAACGTCAAAATATGTAACGGCTTGTGAGCACCACCTTGAAACTTAGGAACCGATTGGCGAAAACATAATTTCAAATAATTCTCTCCGTTCTCTAGATATGCCACGGATGGACAGACAGACAACCTGATCGCAATATGGAGCATTCGCTCCTTAATAAACACATACAGGCACAAAAACCTGAGATATGAGATGACGCTTATTCTCATTTTACACTGTGGCAAATCCACTTGCTATTTTTCAAAACGGGAAGGTATGCGTTGTCATACTTGAACTACTATAAATACTGCATAAAAAAACTGTTTCCACACACAGTTGTAAAGTAGCAAAAGTTAGTAGACTTTAAACATTAACTATTAAAGTTGTAGCTTGCAAATAAAATTTAGAAAGTAGTTCTGCAAAAATTGTTCACATTAAAGTTTTAGGTTGTATTCAGATTAAGCAGCAATAAAATATTTTCCACTGAAATATGGTTGACCACAGTTTTAAGTTGCCACAAAGGATATCCCTTACACTGTAGCTGATGCCAAAAACTTACAAACCAGGTTGCTGCAACAAACGTCATTAAAAGTTGATCAATCAATCTTACATATGAATTTATGATTAGTTGTTCGCTGAACAGCAGTTTTTGATCAGAAACAGAGTTTCGAAATTGACGGACGGACAGATTGATTGACTCTAAAAACTCAGATAGATAAACATAACAACGAATCTTTTTGGTAAACGCCATTTGCAAAACGCACACAAGTGCTGCAAAGATGCACCGGAGAGGTGGCTAGGTAAATTGGCTGATGGAAAACTTGCACTTTGCTGTTTGTCAGCAGCCCGTATCATACATTGTTGTTCTTGTTCTTCTTATTGTTAGTATCATCAATCTGTAGTGTGATCTTAGCCGCACCTTCGTTTCTGACAGTATTAACGGAATAAAGTTGTTCTGATCAGGGTTAATTTTTCACCAGGTCAAATTACTGTACGTCATACCAGTGGGTACTATGCCAAAGCTATAATAAAATGACATTATTCGGCTTGCTTTTACGTCAAAGAAACTTGCTGATATTTAAAAATAGTGACCATATCAGTACAATGTAGTGTGGTAGTAGTGTACCCATATTTTGTGTAAAATTACCTTTACAAAATAAAAAATTAACCGGAATGTGTAAACAGCGATATTATATAACTATGTGCACTTAGGAGCATAATGAACAACTGTGAAAGGGTCTTTCACAATATTATGCCGGTATCACCTTTCATGAACGTAGAACGTAAATAAAATAACAGTAGCGTACTAGTGTACTTTCCGCTAATTATGTTCCACACGCTAAGGTAACTTATTTCCGGTACTATAGACTTCATTTATGAACAATATTGTCGCTATTCGTGCCACTCCGTGTTTTTGAATACGCTCTTATGTGCATTTAGTAGTCAGTAAGTACAACAACATAGGAAACGCGACGATGCTGGTAATTAGTTAAGTGTGCTCTGCTGCCTTGCACTCCAAATTGTTCCTGGTATGTTACACACATTTGTTGCTATGAAGGAAACTTCATGTTCCCGATCAAGTACACTCTAACTGGATGCTGATGATGGTAATGGACATTATCCATTTTACTACATTTCCTTTCTACGGTGTAGCTTTTACATTAATAATAGATCCATCCACTAACAACTGCGTGTATTGAAAGCGAGCTTTGGAACACAAATATAGGCTGTTTAAATTTCACAAGGGAGTATCATGAATATCCTCATAGAAAGCATAATTTGTTTGCCTTTATGTATGTACCTAACCCACGTGGTGGTTGAAAAGTTGTTTCTACTATGATTTGTGTTACTACCGATGGTAATGAAAAGTAATTACTGATACTTGTGAGATTTGTGGGATGATTATAGAAACATCGCGGTGGAAAAAAAGATTTCATCCAAGAAACACATCAAACATTGGCATTTATTGTAAAATGTGTTGCTGTGGTTGAACAACCAAACAAGTGCATAATATCTAGAATTTTCCCACGGCCATTCATTGTTTCTTCGTGAAATACTCTAGAAAATGTTCTTGCCCTCATCACGACACGCCATGTATAAGACAGAGCAACTCCGGGTAAAATACCTTGGTGCTGTAGTGTAAGTCGAAAGACAGACCGGAGGTGAAATATAATGATTCTCTTTACACTTTCTAGCAACACAGCCTTTTTTCATTGAAAAAGTAGAACGTTGTCTAGTAATCTCACTCTCATTCCTCTTTTCTTTTCCGCTCTCTTCTAGAAAAAAAACAAAAAGCATTACATTAAATCTTCTCAAAAAAGGAATTAAAGCGTACACGAAAAATGCGATGATGGATAATACTACATACGATATTAGTATTAGTATGGTGGAGTGTTGGAGTTGAAAGAAACCAAAATGATTTTTGACGAGAAACTAAGCGTTTAAAAATCACTGCTTTAACATTTATTATTACGCTCACATATTAGGTAAGACACCCTCGCTGAGGCAAAGGGATCTCACACAGTGGGACACCAAACCATCATCGCCTGGAGTGAGAATTAACTGTGTTATTCCACTAGGCTCCGTCTTTACTGGAGAGCTTTCACAATCATAAGTTTGTAAGGGAAAAAATATGAGACCAAAAAGAGATTTTCCTACCCAAATACCTCCGAAATTCCGATGCGAATGAAATTTGAAATTATTACAAAGAATGTAATCTCTCTCAAAGAGAAAAATACCTTGCTTACCACAGAGAGAGAGAGAGATAGAGAGAAAGGAAGAGCAAGTTTGCGGGCTTATGCAAAAAATATCATTTCGTTTCCAGGGAATTTATGTCGAAAAACCACACTGGTAGTTTTGGTATGTGCTAGTTTTCTAACAAGCTACATACACCCTTTCCTTACTTTGTTCCTGAGTAATTTAGGCCTCCTAGAGGCGATTTTTATATTTTGTGAAGTATAAATTTAATAATAATATGAGCTGGTAAAGCACAAAGAAAGAATGCATATTAATGTACAGATTTTGTTTTTAAAAAACTGACTAGTCATTTGAACAAAAATGCAGGGAGGCAGGCCAGTCGGTAAATAAGAGAAAACAAGTTGGCACAACAGCAGTGACACTATAAGTATATTACCTACACTGCGCTAATATTGTTCACATTAGTAAAGTAAAAAAGTAAAAGAGGAACTTGAGAATCGAAAAGTTTAATGCTCCTTTTTCTGTCCATATTTGTGCAAGCGTATATAAATTGAAGCAACAAGGGCTAAAAAAATGAATCAATAAAATGTAAGTGGGTACATCAGGGATGCCAAGTTGAGGTTCTCCATTGTAAACGATCTTACTTTGTAGCGAGGGGAATGTACCAATATGAACGCTGGAATAATGCTAGCAAATCATTTTAAAGTAGTTGAGCTAATATAGAAACATGTACGGTTATTAACTAAATTTCATGGATATCTCAATATGTCTGGTGTACTTGATATAAAAGAAATTGTCCAAGTAGTGAGATTTATGGCTCATATTTTTCTGCTTTCTATTTTTTCTCAGTATTTAAAGAAAGATATGAAAGGTAAACTTCTCTTTCTTGAAAACACGTCAGAGAGTGTGTGTGTGTGTGTGTCTGTCTGTGTATATATATGGGCGACGACATGGAAGGAAGCCTGTGAAAATATAGATGAGCACGAATGTACATACATTCACAAAAGTTTTCTCCCCACCACACACTCTCACCAGCATCATTTCATTTTTATACAACTGGACGGTGAAATCCTTGTCTGGTCAACCCTCTGAAGTAGTATACATGTATCAATGGCGAATCCACTGACGTTAAAAGCAAATGTTATATACTATTTGTATGTTAACCAATAATAGGTTGGAAGATAGGGCCAGACATGCACTTTATGTGTCTATAAGTACGACCAGCAAACATTGAACACTCATACAAAAGAGACAGTTAGCAATAAACAACCCAAGAAAGAGTGAAATGGCAATCCATAAAAGATGTAGGTAAGCTCGTATATATAACTGCAATAATAGCAGAAATATGCTCTTTACTACTTCTTTTATTGAACCGTCACTTCTACGGCCAACACACTGATATTATTTTTGGGTTTCTCTATTTTGCACGTGTCTTATGCACACGTATAGCACGTATAGGTTCTCTCGCACATGTAGATAAATAGATAATAACACCACCACTCCTACCACCGCCATTGAACTCTTCACTGCTACTGTTCATTTATGGGAAAAACTGAAAGATTTTATTTCCATGATGGGCAGGATGATTTTCGGAGTTTAACGCAGCAGAGCTTTTTTCTAATTCCATCACTTTCACTTACGTTTCTCATCTTCCATTGCATATACATATATATACATCATACTTCTCTTTCTCTTTGAGAAAAATGTCCTTACAAGATATAGAAACTTGTTTTTTAACGTTTTATTCCAAACTTGTTTTTGCTATAGCTCCACTTGTCCCTTATGAATTTTCGTGTGTTGGCCTGTATCTCTCACGAGAAACACGGACAGACTATAGAAGCGGCACGGTAAATAGATCTTCCACTTCTTTCTTTCTTCCTGCTCCCATTTACCACTCAGGGTTTACAACATACTACAGAATGAATTCATTTTCTCCTCTAATCTTTTCTGTCCAACTAAAGCCCTATGCACACACATATTTAATACTGTATATTTACATCAAGGTGTACTAGATATATTTCTTATAGTGCATCATATTATGGTGCATGTAGGTGCACGATTTACACGTGAAACAAGAAGCTGTGGGATGGTCTTATGGGAAATGGAAGGTTGCATTAAAATGTTACTTTTTGTATCAATTCAATGATGTGGTAAATGTATGTATGCTGTTCATAGAAACTGCATTTCATCTTTTGAGTGAGATTGAATTTATTGTACATAATGTGCTGAGAGTAGGCAAGTGTATAAGATGCGTGTTGTCGCTTTCTTACACTCAGATCTCGTTTTCTCTGGTGGTGCTTATCTTATAGGTAGATAGGTGTGTACACATAGTTTCCCAATTTTCGACTTTTTCCATATGTACACAGTTACATCAAGTGCATTATGTGAAAACTGTGAGAGTAATCCAAGCGGTACTGTTGTACAGAGCGACATGTGCGTTCTCGGACAATCTACATCTACAAGCTTTTTTGGAGTTGTCAGGTTAAGGATATAAGAAATTTAATGATATGCATATCCCAACGGATTTAGCTTAAATATACACAAGTGGTGGATTAGTATATATGCAAATCAAATTTATCTCAAATTCATCTATATATAATATTCAGTTTTCGTACTACTTGAATTCGGTACAAAACAAGATACCAGCGAATGACATTCAGTCAATGGCATAAAATGTTTGCAGAACAGATAAATTTCAGGACACATTTTGATCCAAAATTCCTTGAGCGTGGTTATGAGTATATCAATGCAATCATGCAATGTTTCTAATATTATTATGCTCATTTAAACTCAATGGATACACGTATTAGTAATGCGGCATTGCTTTTAAGCTTAAAGATTATCGGAGAATGTACAAGTCGCGAAGCGTACGTTTACATTCCACCACTCCACACACACAAGAAAATGTTGCTTTCTTATTTTGTTGTATTTTCGGATTTCGGAAAACTTAAAAATTGCAAAGTATACAAAAACTGCTCTACAAGAAGTGGTTTTACTTACGCTTACTGTACGAAAAGTGTATGGGCAAGGGTATGAATAGGGACCATTTTTAATATCATCGCATCAATAAAACATACAAGTACGTAATGGGGTAGCAGAAAGGCAAGTATCGTTATTGTGTTGGAAATCCCCATCTCTATTGCCTCTCCACACAGAAAATCAGTTTTTTGGAGAGGCAATACCGATTTCCCGTTTCTCCTTCCTTGAGTATGTACAACTAAAACAGTTTGTTTAAGTGATATCAAAAACCAAATAAAAAATCACTAATAAATCACTTAAAGTATTAAAATGGATACCCTTAAGGAGAATACGATTTGGGATTTGAGAATTTTTTTACATGGTCGTACACACATTCCATCATATCGTCGATACACTACATTTTTTACGGATACTTTCCGAAAGAACATCCATATAAAACTGTAACTACAGCCTAAGATGACCTATCGTAGTCAATGCAAAATGTTCACATTAAAGCGAGAGTAGTATACATATATGCACACACATGCATAGAAAATATGTATGTTCCCATCTATTTTATGTTCAAATCACCCATAAATTTTCCTACTAAGGGAAAGCGTTGAATGGAATCAAAAAGGAGCAAGAAAGAAGTGGAGAGAGATGAAGAAAAAGAAGTGAAGCAGTGAAAAGTTATTCCATTTTTATCTATGAATGTCTTCACATACCAAAGTTCTAGCTCATCTCTCTCTCTCTCTCTCTCTCGCCATTCTAAGTCATCATCATGACCATCAGCATTCACATCGTCATGTAATAATCATCATCATCTACTTTTCTTCCTCGTTTTCATAATCATTTTCAGCATCATAATGAAGATTTGAAGCCTAAAAGCCATAGAAAATGATTTTCCTCTCCAGGATTCCTCTGCCTCGTTCGTATGACAAATATAGAGAAGCATAAATGCACACGGGTGTTGTCGAGAGAAACGAGATATAAAAAATCAAACAATATGGAGGGCAGCTCTTCTCTTTTTTTTAAAAAAAAACCTAGTCTTTCCGAGAACAATATTCTGCCATTTTATGCTTTAGCATTGTCATAGACACTAGACGTAGTGGTCCTGCAAAGATAATACGCAGGGAGAATACCTCACCTTTTTTCCATCTCTCTCAATAGAAATGAAAAAGAGCAGAAAAATACCATTCAATGCGTTGTTTCACGACTTTCAACAACCAACATATGACTACTATCTTTCTAATGTATCCCTACTACAGCTCCCATTATTAATACTAATACCAACGCTACTGCCGGTTCATCTACGTGGTAGGATAAACGATAGGAAAAAAAGGACGTTGACGAAGTAGACGATTGTGATAGTGATGACAAAGCCAGAGAGTGAGGGGAAGGGGAAGATCTGGCGTAGTCTGACTGCTTTCTATATCCATTATTTCTTGTTACAAGTACGGGGATCATCACCACCGTAGTTATCATCGTCATCATCATCATCATCATCATGACATCGCCATCTTCATTTTATTCAAGATTGCTCCAGGCTCCTCCGTTGCTGGAGCAAAGTTAATGTCTTGTAGAAAAGAACTATTCTTGCCGATGTGTTTCCTAGTAATCAAGGATAGGCATTGAAGCTTGTAGTTTGGGCTTGGCATACATGATACAAATGCATATGTGTGGCTTTCAAGCTTCTCATGAACCTTCAACATTTACAGCAACAACCATGGGAACTAGTAGTCACTACTACAGCTACTTCTGACAACTGAACTACCACTGACTTGGGAAGCTTTCTACGAAAACAAAATGACAATACTCGGCAAGCAAGGGGCATTGTGGGACATGTATGAGAAAGGGGAAAAGTTGGAGAAAGTTAGAGAACCTAAGGCCGTGTCTTGTGTATATCAGTCTTGGTGCTTTTGTTGTGTGGTGAAGAGGTAGCAAAAGAAAAAGGGAACGAAGAAGACGACAACGACTCGAACCCTTTCTTTTCTCCGTCTCTCTTACTCTGCTTTTCTCTTACATGTGTCACTTTTCTTTTATATGTCTATATTCATCAAGGATTATTTAACTGTCTCAAAATTTTTCTTACGTCAGCAGTCACATTAATGTTTAGCTGTTTTATTATTATGATATGCCTGATGGGAATTAGTCGACAAGGAAGTGGAAAAGCCGTGCCAGAGTTTTTCTCTTTCACACCAAAAGCATTATTTTTCTTTTTCTCTCACTACCTTACTTTTACCTTCATCCACTAACTTTCCTACTGGAAAGAACAATGCACACAGACACACACACACTTCGGTGTATGCACAACTTATTACCACTACTTCTACTCCATAATACGAAATTTTCTTTTCCCTCTGTCCTTTTACTTTCTACACTTGTTCCCCACTAAATACTACAACCACTTTAATTCACTCATTTCTCTTATATTTTTCATACTTTTTATGTTTTACGGCGATGAAAAAGATTTGCTTTTCTCCTGCTGCTCCCACTTCTACTTTTCGTTTTCGTTTTATCACATAAAAGGAATACACACACACATACTAAAGCAAAATATTTATAAATAGTGACGGCAGTAATAATCTGTACTCCCCAGAGTCGTTCAAGGTTTAGGTTTATCATCCTGCTTGGAATATTATTAAGAATTTATTGTGAGAACTATTTATACGAGGTCATTATTATGATGGTGATCATCGTCGTTGTCGTCATCGTCAACTTATCTTGTTTTCATTTCCCCATGAATACAATAACCCCAGAGTGGCTGAAAATATAGCCACCAGTGTCACATCAACAGATGTAGAAACAGTCATGTTAATATCTATCATTCGCGTGCATTAAAAACTAGTCAAAGCGCCCCAAGTGCCACACTCTGCTGCTGCTGCGTCTTGGAGAAAACGATGAAGAAAATGCACACAAAGTAGAAAGATACATAATGTTAGCAGGGTAGTTAATAGTAGCAGAGTTGATGATAGGAGCAATGTAATTATATTCTGTCCGTAGTCAGTATTATCCTCGAGTGTCAGCCAGATTACTACGACGGAATCATAATAAGAATATTAAGAGTAAAGCAGACGCATAGTAGCAAAGCACGAGTGTTGGCTTTTGTTTATCTGTTAGCATGGATAAGAGGAGATGGACAAAGAAAGTCATGAGAATATGGGGAATTCACGTTCCAGGAATAAGTCAACAGAGAGGGAAAGTGGAAAATCTTCACAATGGATAAGAGAGTTTCCTTTTTATCGTGCCAGTATTTGTTTTAATACATGAGTAAGTTAGTCGTATACAGTTTACCATCACCATTACTGGGGGGATACCCTACGCCGACCAAGGGGTTAGTAATGCCGCGGTGTTTTCCTACACTAGTATAAAACAATATGTACGTAATTTTCATAGGGAACAGAACAGAAAAAAGAGCAAGTTTCTGTGTAAGTTTTACGCCATTTTTTTGTCCGCTCCGCAATCACAGCACTTGTGTGTTAAGATGAGTTTTGCCAAAAAAATGAATAAAGCAAGTGTATAATGACGCATAAAAGTTTTGCTTTATCTTCGTCGTCACAGAAGAAGGATACATTTAGTACACATTCAAACGCTGGCAGACATTTTGGATTACAGCTTTTCCATTTCTATTGCACTGACGCTTGAAAAATTCTGCTTTGGTATCATCTCTCTCACTCTCCCTCTTGTTCTGTTTAAAAGTATTTACTAATAGTGCATTACGTCTGTTTACCTCGTTTTATGTTGACAGTGGGTAATAATAATGCTCTGGTACTATTTGCCCCTAAAAGTACTTTTCGCGTCACTACCCATTTTGGACATAAAAGCGTACAAAATACCAAAAATAGAGGATTTCACTTTATACATTGGACGATTTAACTTTTAAAAAACCCCGGGCTATGCTGTCATCTCAACGAGTTCTTGGTATGTCACCCAAGAAGTAATGCCTGCAATATGGTATACGACATGCAGTTTTAATTTGTACCTAATACAAAATCCTTTACGGAGAGAAAACGGGCCAGTGAATCTGGACGCAAGAGTATTTCTCACATTACAGAGTGATGGCGTATCAAGGGCAGCAATACTTGGCAACCCTTTTTGTAAAAAGATAGAAATATTTTTGATGTTACAAGAGGGTGTTAAACTTGCTCTTCTGAAAGTACCGTTTTCTTAACGTTGCACTGCCTGCAATTGTTTGTTGAAGAAATAGTAAAGTAGTAGTAAAAAACAAGTACATTGTCGAATGTGTGTGTCTCGGTTTCATCAGAGCCAACAACTCTAAGACCCTGTCTGTGTCCGTCGGTACTTCATCTTTGAAACGGAAGCATTACGTACTAATGTCAGACCATGTATCCTTTTTGTGCTACGAAATACCAGACGCACCCCTTGAACCTTGAAAAGCACGAAGCCTTTTTCTAGTCGTTTAGTGCTTTTACTCCAGATATATTATTGCTCTACTATTCTGTTGGGTTAGGTACTTTTTCCACAAATGCACACTCACGGCATTTGTTTCTGCGATTTCTTCAACTCCGCCTTCCTCTCATCTATGAACTGGGTAAATCCGTATAGATTTCCGTTTAAATCCGTTTTTGCTGCTGGATGAAAGCAGCAGAAAATTTCTATCGGTATGGCCCGACGTGACATTATTTTTTAAACAGTAAACTCTAAACAACACAATAAATAAGGAAGAATGGACATTGTGTATATCTTCGCGGGTTTAATGTTTCTAGCCATTCAAGTCCATAAATTGGTCTGTATGGTGTTGCTAATGTGAATGGTACAAGAAGGGGTTTGGAATTTGGAATCTTTACTGTATTACATTTTCCCATATAAGCATCCGCGAAAGAGAAGAAAAGGGACACAAAGTTTTATTTGTGCTCTGATCTGATCCCTTAGTTTCTAATATGTACATCGCTTGCCTCTACTACAATATTTACTTTACTTTTTCTTCCATCCCTTTTGTCTCTAACCAGTACATTGTTGCACACACACCGTAAAAAAACTCTGCCTTTGTCTTTTATCTGTCGTATATTATACAGTGATGGTGTTGGGGAAAATAGTGTAGCATGTTGGACCGGTAGAGTACAAAAATTCGAATCGATGTTTCTCCGACTGTTGCATTCTCCGCTATACACTTGTCGGCGTACAAAATAAGAAATTTGACGGATTGAGTTATTTGACAAAACGCTTCTAACTATAGAAATACATTTTCTGCATTTTTCAACGTCCTGGATGAACGTTTTGCTCTTAGTCAGCTGCTAGATACAAATAAAATTCTGATAAATTGTCAAAATCCGTGTACTTGCTCATTCTGATCATGGTACAGTAAGACTTATGAGAATGGGAACTCCTATGGCAGTAGGAACCGGGGGATGGGGGGAATACCCCCAAGAATTCAGAGATTTAACATTACGTAGATTACATGGCTTAAAACTGCTTAACATGACAGGATATGATTTTGTCCCATTGTCTCCTTTGTTTCTACAGCTCTGTTAAGTTCTGTTAATTATTAAAAATATTTATTTTATAAAAGAGTAAACGGAGATAAAAGACCATTGATATCAATATTCGATGATTTATCGGAGAACCCACGCAACACGTTTAGCGGAGTAAATACTCGGAGAAAGATCAGTTCGTACTTTGCTACATAATCGTTGGGCCGTCGTGCACTAGCGGACTTAGATTTCCTTTCCAACTTCTTGCTTCTTTACCTCGTCTTTATCGTTAATGCTGTGACAGTTGCCTCAGCTTTTGACTAAAAGCCGACACTGTGTGAGATTCACGAGACTTCTCTCCAGCTAATCTAATTGTTTTTTGCACCCATCTACCTCCCTTCCATGATATATATTCTTCTTGTAACTTAATAGTAGTTTCAATAAGAAGAAATAGTAAATTACGTAAAGGTAAATGTTATTCACCATGTAATAGCATAAAAAACCAGCCAAAGAAGGAGAAGGACGTTATTGTAGCTGTGCATATGACGAATGGCTGGGAGCTTTGCACAAGCAGAGAAACGAGAAAAACAAGAATCTGAAAACTCCATTCCTAGTAGATTTTTTTCTTCGGGAAAAATGTTATGATATAATGTAACTTTACCGCTGTGCAGGTACACTCGCGATTCTTTCACCATGTTCTACTGTGTTGTGTTACTAATAATACTGTTGTTGCTGCTCTTAATAATATCACAATCACTGTACTTCCTTCCCCACTGATTGTGAGCACCGCTGCATAATATTGGACTTTGTATTCAGGACTCCGAACATTGTAAGGTGCCTGAAGTTACCGCGTGAAAACGCATTCGGTTTGTGTGTTGTGTTTATACGCCTATTTACTTAATAAAGACGAACACACAAACACGTATACATACATTTTTTTAGTGAAAACATCGTTCCATGTATTTTTTTTATACTTTCACCATTTCTCCTGGTCCTTTTGTAGACATTCTAGAGTTCATTCTGTACGACTGCGGCGCCCCATCTAAAAAGTTATTACTGCTAGTAAACTACTGAATTTACTTACATTAATTTATTTCGTACATGTGCATAGGTGCCACGGATGTTGACGCCATAAGCAGGTAAAAGAATACTTGATCAGCATTCTTTATCTCCATGCTCTCCTAACTCTTCCTAACTCATGGCCAACCGTGCAAAATAAAACTCTGGAATGTCTATGCTGCCGGGTTAAGTTTCCTTTCTGAGTTGCAAAGGGGCAAGACAATGGAATTTTTGAAACGTACACCTTCTTGTTTGTGGCCATGGCTCTATCCAAGGACTACTTAGGTTTTAGGTAAAACGTTGTATGAGAAAAAGTGGTGGCTGAGCGGTGTAGTCGTTGAGAGTTTGTAGTAAAACGTTATGCTTTCTCTAACAGTGTGGGAAGGCGTCATTGTCCATTCTTAACCAAATTATTGCTCCTACTGTAATGAATGCATCTGGGAGTGTATATATAAGACGAAGAACCATTAGTGGGCAAACAGAAGAAAGGGGGAGAGAGAAAGAAAGATGTATGAGATTTTAAGAGACTACCTCATGCACACTTACATTAACAAATACGACAAAAGAGTTTAGCAGTTATCGTCTTCAACCTCCTCTCACAACGCCACGCCAGACTAAACGAATTCAGTCAGTTAAGCACAGCAGATATAATAGCGGTGGTGGTGGTAGTTGTGTAGTTCTGCTGTAGAAAAGAAGACAGAATGTGAAAGCAAACCACCAAGCTAACCCTCCAGCTGTGAAGCAGCCGCTTCTTCTATTTATACCTAGTAGTCGTTTTTCCATGTGAGTTGTGCCACTTTTAGTGTGAATATACATCACATACATATTATTGTTACTATTATTATCATTATTAATATTACCCACCTACCAATATTATTACTCTGCTGCACATCGCGTCTCGCTCTGATTCAGGAAAACGTGCAGCATTGTGCTGTAAATGGTGGGAGAAAAAACCGTTATCGTAATCATTATCTCTCCACATGACGACGGTATTATATACACTACACACTGAAAAATCCTTGTTTAAATCACGCTATTTAATGTCTACCCTGAATCGTTTGTACGACAGCAGCGTCAGCAGAGAATGTTTTCTTTTGTTTTCCACATTTTGAAGGGGAGAATAATGTGTACAAAATATTGGTAAGGACCAGCTCCGGTCTATAAAATGCGGTGCGATCCACTTCTTTTGTGTGTTCGAAAACTCACAATTGTGTACAGTGTCTGTCTTAGGAATGCCCCTGGAACGCGAGTGTGTAACACCACTATCGTTTTTCGGGTACTTAAATTGCATTATTTATAGGGAACTTACCGTCCCAAAAGGGAAGCACAGGCAGCAATATTCAGCATTTTGTTTCGAAAGGATGAGTCATATTTCAAGTAATACTTTATCAGGAAATATGTGCATTGTGCATATTCTACGTGCACACTTATCGAAAGTTTATGCACTGTTTGACAACAACGTAGGGACATACTAAATGACTTGCATTATCTTATTTTTCGTTTTTTCCCATTAAACAACAAATGTTTCCAGTTTATTATTTTTGTACTGTCCAGTTAATGCATCATTTTCCTTATTCTTGTCAAACTAAGTGAATAAATCATTTGACGATAAGAAAAAGAACAAATTTCCTATTTGCTGAGCTTTATGCTTGGTTGCATTCTAGTCAAGTTTCACGCAACTTTTTTTCTCTACTCTGTCGATTATTTGGTAATATGTAAACTGTAAAATTTGGGATTGGTTGATATCGCATAGATCTGAAAGCTGCAGCTGCTTATATTTGCCTTTACGAAAAAGGGTTAACAGAACTCTACATTTTTTATTCGTAGGTCAAAATATGCGGTTTTACTGTTATGGGCAACATTGGTTTTCTAAAAACCTTGTTTGTTTGACTGGCTGTACAGCAGCTTATTGTATAAATGAAAGCCACTAAACCTAATCCATGGCTACTATCGTGTTTCGTAGAATTTCTCCACCAGTCTTTTCCTATCTCCCTGTCCCAGTGGAATACCAGCATATGAATATGGCAGTTTTCTGTATCCTTTTTGTAAATTAAGAATGAATATGACTTGGTACGGGAAACAACATCAAGCTTATTATGCATCAGATACAAGTATCAATTCAAAGTGGCGGTCTTACTATCAAGCTTTCACTTCACATTAGATTTTTTCATCTGCCGCACCGCATTCATTTTTTACTCGTTTATAATTTTATAACACGGGCATCAATCGTGGTAGTCTGTATTGCTCAACGGCAGCATATGCGGGGGGATGACAATTTCGATATTTGTCGTTTCAAAGGTACATACAAATGGCTTTGACTTTGCTTTTGTGCGGATCCTGTAGCAATTTGACTGGTTATTAAAGCCTTTTATAAAAGGTAAAATTGAGCACAGAACATGCTACAAACGTTCATATTAGCGCATACTTTGCATACATACCGAAAACTTGTAGAAAAAAATTCGACTTGGTTTTTAGGTCGATATTAGATCGCTAAGCATAAGCTGAATATTATTGTAGCTTCACACATACATTAGCTTCTTGAAAGGGCTGACGAGTAAGAGTGAGCGAGTGAGGGAGAGAGGAAGAGAAAATGCATAAATTGGTAGGTAGGGGTAACACTGGCGTTTGAAATCGCATCAATTTCTGGTTTCACAATATATCGCCTTCCTCAACACCATCATCATCATCTTTATCGCCCAGCCTTTGCCACTTTCTATTTAATACGCAACAGCAAAACGTACACTTACTATATATGGGCATGTATTTAATCATTATCATCACAATATTCCTATGCTTCTGCATTAACTTGTGTATAAAAAAAGTAAAGAATATATGGCGCTGCTGCTGGAACGCGGCGTGTATGTATTTGTCTGTGTGTGTGCTTAGTTATTTGAGAGAAATGAATGGGTGTGAATAGTTGAGGTGAAAGCTGAGATGGAAAATTTGCTGGGAACTAAAAGTGGAGATTTTCTATGCATATTATGTCCTGCCTCAGAGGCGATAAAATGAATCCCTTGTCTCAAATATGGTAATGACTGAAGGAAAATGGTAGAACATGAAAAGTCGATTGCACAATTCAAACTTCTCTTTTTCTCTCTTCTCCACACACAAACACATAAACGCATACATGCACACACGCGGGGAGAGTTTTGGTACTCCTTTTACTCGTACATAACTACTACTTCTTCCACGGTTACAACCAAATAGCTCCAACATCAACTCAGCAGCCGTTGTGTCATATACATTCATGTAAACGAGCATCGGTCCGTCGCCTGGTTTTGTGCCCGTGCATGAAGATGGAGGAAAAGAGATAGATATAGCGGCAAAGAGAGAGAGAATGAGAAAAAGAGAAAGAGTTCTGCTTCGATGTTCCTAATGCTCCTACTGACGGTGGAGCTAACGAAGTAGCAAAATAAATGAGTATACACAGAGACACAGTATATTTATATTGTACAAATTGCAGCGACCAGGGAGACTGTAAGTGTGAAGAAGGGGAAAGGCCTTTTTTGAAAAATATGATAAAATGCTATCTACATTCTCTGCTGACTCTCCAGCTCACGCATACACAGAGAAAAAAGAGAAGGTAGACGTACCTACGTTACACACCAAGAAGCAAGTAAATGCAGACATTCTTTCAAAAAGCTAACAATGAAGACAGGAGACACACATCAGCCATCTTGTTTCGCACGAAATATCTTATAGTTGGACAAACAGTGGGAAAGCAGGACAACTTGTACCTTTTCACATACATGCACCTATTGACAACCTGCCTCTGCATGAAAAATCCACTTTTAAAGCTGAACCAATAGAATATGCAAAATTCTCCAATTTCACCAGACCCACTATTTACATTCTTACATAATATTTGCTTTTCTGTTGTTGTTATTACTGTTATTATTCTTATTAGTATATATCTTTTATGTGTAGAAGCATCAACGGGAAATGTATCGTACTGCAAGCCTGTCGTATATATCCTTCTCACA
This sequence comes from Callyntrura guangdongensis, assembly GCA_027744295.1. NCBI lineage: Eukaryota > Metazoa > Arthropoda > Collembola > Entomobryomorpha > Paronellidae > Callyntrura > Callyntrura guangdongensis. The sequence continues at coordinate 79,168 of JAHZNB010001342.1, forward strand.
TTCCGGTCAACAATTCAGTCGTTTTCGCAACTGCCTGCATAAATGTACAGTGGGAAATGTATTTAATCTCGGAAAATGCAAAATGTACAGGACAATGCCCATATATATATATACATCTTTACAATATTGCTTACATACCTTACACACATTGAGAGAGAGAGAGAGAGAGAAATACATGTACACTCAACAACTACAAAACTCCAGTTTCCAGTTGAAAATGTTGATTACTGGGCACAGCTGTGATGAAAATTTTGAAGAATCTCATGTTAAACCAGCTGGCAACTATTGGAGTAGTTGTAAAAACAACAACAGTGTAGTTTTGTATCAACACCAGTACCATTTTCTTCTCTCCCTCTTGGTTCTTTGTGAAATTGTTTTTTTTAGCCTGCTTTCCAGTTCGTGAAAGAAGAGGCAGAAGAAAGGTGATGCTAACTTTGAAGAAAGGGAGATACCATTTAGTTATTTAGTTAGAAAACTTGTCCTGTTTTTGTGTATAATAATATACAGTAAGTGTTTTACTTCATTCTTCCAACCCTCCTTCATCCGTAGTACACAAACCTCTGCTCACAAAACAGAGCAGCGGCAGCAGCAACAACATCGCACATGAAATCTAATTTTCTTTGCATAATGAATTAAATCGTCAAGCACTTACGTTTACGTTACGTTAAAATTAGCGTTGTATGAAATTTTTAGGAGGCAACAAGAAAGAAAATCTAAGTTACCGTTACACCAGTAGTCGTTTCATCACACAGTGCTGTTAAAGTAGAAGCAAACTTTGAAAAAAACTTATTGTTTTAAGGCAAGTTATACAATCAGCTAAATGGAGGAAGTTACTTGCTCTTGCTCTGTCTCTCGCTCTCTTTTCTTTTTCAGTTTACTTGGTTCAAGTCCTAAACAATGGAATAAAACCAGTTTTATGCTTTAAGACTGTGAGGGAATTGGAAAATGAAATGGGTATTGCTCGCAGTGGTCCATTTCTCCAAGTTGATGAGTAATTGGTGAAGTACGTTACAGCTATGGTGAAAAGAATTCTCACTACGTTATACACATATCTCCACAGGTCGTCTACCTTCTTAAAACCATAGGGCTTGTATCAACTTTCTCTTCAACAAGCCTTTTCTTTCCTGTCGTAGTCTTCACTATTTTATCTTTTTTCGGCATCTTGAAAACATTCTCAAAGCACTGGCCGCCCGTAACAGAAATATATACACCTTCAAAGTGATTGCAGTTCTTTTATTTTTGTGTTTATTACTTTTAGACTTAAGAAACAAAATTCACTCTATTTACCCCTTTCTTGCTGTAATGCTAATAATGCTTCCTGGAATATAACTAGAAATCCTCAGGTGCATAATATTACGACGTAAATAAAAGAGTTCATCGCGCTACGTACCAACAGGTCTATTTATAGTTATTATCACATACGAAATGCACCCAACTTCCTATTACCAGAAGGAGATGTAAAATGTGTTGCTGTTTCAATGAAATTTATCCAGAGAGACGTCGTTGGGAGAAGGATTCGTTTACAATTACGCAGACAACAACACGTGTCAAAAGGGCATCTAGGGTATAGTGTGTGGTTATCAAGAGAGTATTTAGTTTTAGGAGAAGAAAAAGTTGTTGCCTTGGTAATACAACAGTATCAATCGAAATAACAGGGAAAGAAAGTTAAAAAATAGTAAACGAAAAAAGTAGCATTTTACCCGGGTGGGAAGGTATGCACAAAGTTTCAGACAGAAATCTTACACAAATTCGTTATCAATCATCGCTCTTCTGGCATTAAAGTATGGATGTTTATTTGCATATAAAGTGTGCATTAAAGCAATAGTGATACTGCCTGGCAGATTCCTAACTTTTCGAGGTATACCTACACTCTAAAACCATTATTGGTACTACTGGTTTTGACTAGGAAATTCCAAGATGGTAGGATGGCGGATTTCTCTCAATAAAAAGTATGTTATGCCTATTCGTAGAAGTAAAATGCTAATTGGAGGCAGAAAGGCTGAAACTCACTGAATTTTAAATGTAGCCTATAGCCGAGCAGATAGGATTGGTTATCGACATAGAAAACTAGTTGCATAACATTTGTTTTAGCACCATAACAATACTATAATTTTGACGATACTGGGGGTAGGTTACAGGGAATGTTCCATAGAGAAGACATGGTAGGGAGTAATAGGTAGTGATCCACCAGAAAACGCAATACCAGTTGGCTACCAAACAACGACACAAAACCTGGTGACTGTGTTATTTAATGAACCCACGTCGGTCTCCTCTGCCACGCTCGCTTCTCTTCACATCACACATTAATCAAGAAAGTTTCTTGGGAAAAATGTTCAATTTCTTTCCCGACGATGCGAAATCGGGGAGCGTCATTGATGAAGTGGCAGTTTCTGTGGTAATCATTGGTTTCCTCGTTTTCAAAATATGAAGTTAAATTACTTGAAGGCTTGATAGTGATTCTAGGAATTATGGGAGGGGTTGCTTGAGTTAGCCGTATGCCAGAGCGTAGTTAGAGTAGTTAGTAGTATTGTCTGTCCCATCTATAAATCCGCTGTGCATTATACTATAAGCCATACCTTTGAAGTTATCAGCTAAAAACAAAAGAAAAAAATATTCTCGAATAAGTAAACGTGCAGAGCGAGCACGAAAAGAGTATAAAATTTTTATTAGCTTCCTTTATTTATTTACATATTCAAGATGTAAGTATAATTTTCACATAAAAATTGGCTAGTGTGTTGTCCTTGGGTGGCTCTATGATTACCTCTTCTGCTGCCGCCGTTAACTTATTCAGATGCGTAGCACGACTAGCCGAGTCTACTTTACAGTCGAAACGTTAACCGCGTAATAAAATTTTAATTTCTGTTTTTCATCATTAAACTTTGAGCGAAAGAGAGAGAGAGAGAGAGAGAGAGAGAGAGAGAGAGAGAGAGAGAGAGAGTTGATGGTAAGAAATGTGGGAGTATCATTGGTAATAAAGAACCGTGAGTATTTTAATAACACAATAAAAACAAAGTTGTGATTAAGGTATATTCATTAACAGAGAAGAAAAATCAATAAAAATAAGTATAGCTTTGCATCTTCCTTCATTTCCCCCCATTCTCAGAAAAACTCGGCGTGAAAGCTAGCTGTTAAGAACAAGTGTAAAAGAGGGAAAAGGAAAGAAAAATGAAGTCTAGTAAAGAAAATCGGTGGCACTAAAGGAAATTGTTTTTTGTTCGCAGGTTGTCTGTGACCATCCATTTGAATCAATTTTGCAATGCAGCAGTATCCCACATGCCGTAGAGCATTGAAAATTAAATAAATGTAATATATGCAAATAAGCCGAGATGTATTTGATTAATTACATTATTATTCTTCCAAAAGTCCCATAGTTTATATAAAAGAGCAGTTTGGCTGGATGGAGCAGCAGAGAAGCAACTTCAAAGCTAATGACATAAGTGTACAGCCTATAAACGACCATAAATATAATACGAAATTGGAGAATAGTTGGATATAAAATTATCCAGCCTTTTCGAGTCATGAAATATTTGCGTAAGAAAAGGAGAAAAAGAAGAGTTTTTCTCTTATCGTAGAATAATATAAGTTAGCATTTCTTAAAATAGACCGTCATTGAATTGCAGCAGATCCAACACTTGCTCTCCCTCCTTTTCTCTCAGTGGTAGTGGAAAACTGACAAGTCTCTCTCAGTAGCTCTTCCTCTCCTTCTTTCTTCCCTTTCACTTCTTTTCATATTGTGAACTTGTGCCGTTTTCCCGACTAATTTTAAACCCGTCCCCTTGTATACAGACCTGGGATATACTATCTGCACTAGAGAGACAGATTTGTGGTGCAAAAGTAAATGTCTGCCTGCGTCTTCTACACAAAGTTTAGATGTGTTTGGTAAGTTATACATTTCAATTGTACTGGCAGTTGTACCATATTACTATCACATCTCCCTACTACTGTTACTACAACTATACTTCTACTAGGACGACGACGATTACTGCAACGTAATATCCATAATATTATAATTCGTTTTATTCCAACCAGCTTCTTCTGCGTTCGCTGTCTGGGTCCGAGTTTCACTTCTACAGCGACTACAATCTCTAGTGGGGCTGATCCGGTTTTCGAATTCTTGCAAAATTATTTCTGCTCTAGCAGGCAATTCCGTTGCAGGTCCATGTCGTTTGAGTACTTGTATACGTGTATGTCAATAGGCTTAAATGGTGCCAGGGAACAGGACAAAAAATGTTTCTCGAGTTTAGTTTTCTCTTTGTGTGTATATAACAAAAAGAATGGCGAAGAAGACTAGTTTCCTCTTTCTCTTAGAGCTGTTTGACGTACTTCTCAGTGATTCTGACGTAGCACGCGAGTCAAAGCCAGACAGGGTTATGGTGATAAAGGAAAAAAGATGTAGTTGTCCTAGAAGAGAGAATGGCAAAAAAGACGAAGAGGAAGGGAAACGATAGATAGAAACAGGGAAATGGTAGCCGTACTAGTAGTTAGAGTAGTAGTGATGGTAAGTACAGTGAGGCAGCAGAAAGGTGCTGTACATCAGCAGAAGCAGCAGGCAGCACAAGAAAAGAGAGAGGGGGAAGAGCAAGAAAAAAGAAGAGAAAGAAATAAAGGGAGTCTGGCATTTGTGAACAATTATCGTAAATATCCTTCCAGCAGAGAAGGAGTAAGGACAACTGCTCAAAATTCTCTGCATTCGTTTTCACACATCCCTTTCATGTCTTCCCTTTTAGGAGAGAAAACTTTCCTCTTCTGTCCCATAACTTCTCATTTGATAATTTGATTTCAGGACCGCTCACTGAACGTACGGTGTACTTAACACAGCAAAAGGAGAAGACGACGACGAGGAAGAAAAAGCATGTGCAAAAACAACTTCCAGTTTCTCTTAACTCCTTTCCTTGCCGCTATGTACATATTTTTGACGATCAAACAGAAAAAAGCTGACTTGTGTGGAGTGGAGATGTACGGCGTGTAAGTAGTGAGAGAATGATAGAGAAAAGGAACAAGTTATATTATCCCCCAGAAAATGTACCGGTAAAGCCACATATAATAAAAAAATAATAGAATAATAAGAACAGCAGATCACCGTAAATAGGAGACATGCCGACGTGGGCCTAGTGTGACAGTAGGAAGCATGTAGCTGTACTAATGGTAGTAGTGCAACACTGGTGCCAACTGCAACTCAACAAACTTTGCATTCATCATCATAGGTTCACCTATCAAACACCGGTACACATACAAACACATGTTAAGTTCCGGCGACATCGAATGTTCAAAATACTGAAGTAAGACCCCCAAAATATTCCTCTAGGCACTCGTTGTTTTCTTGTACGTCGTATGACAAAGAATACCTGTCTCATGCTTAATATTTTTCATCAGCAGTGTCATTGTTGTCGTCATCGTTATAGTGTGCTCGTCCCTTGTCTTTTATTTAATCGTGTAACTGCTTCGTGAAGAAGATATAGTTGTACGCGTCGCAATTTCTTCAGAATAGGAGTCTTAGTCATCTTCTTCCTCGTCGTCGTTGTCGTCGTCAACAACTTTTACGTCTCTCTTAAATCCCAATCCAATATAAATTAATTGCTCACTCTCTTGAATTTCATACTTTCTCATGACATGAGTTTCTCTGGAGGATTTGTTGATGATTGTATTATTACAAATTTAGATGACGACACGAAAGAACCATTTTCTATTCTTGTTTGTCATTTTATGTCGAGGAGAGAAACGATCGAATGTGACTATGTGTCTGTGACTCTATTTGTGTGTGCATCGCTTCGATATCACAAGTGACTTGATTTCGCTCTCCTAATGTTCCCATCGCCCCTCATCTCCTTTTGTTCGCTTGCGTTTATTTTATGATCGAGTTAGTTTCGCCAGTGAATATTCCAATTTCCAAAAATACTAGCCCGACTCGCTGCTTATACTGGCATGTATACAATTGCTTTTGGAAGAATAGGCACGTGTTTACCAGGGAAACTTTACCTTTTGTCTGTTTAAAGTTTCAGTTCATAAATACAATGTCCTTCATGTGAGTTTCACAGACAGATAAAATGGAAACTGCCATATGTGATGCCGTTATGGGTGTATTGATCAAAAACTTGGGTAAATTTGTAGCAGGAAACGTGGAGTGGGAGAGAAAAGAGAAGCGACATATCACAATGATGTGCTTTTATCGTCTGCAGCAGGGAAAACAACGTGTTTTGTTAACCCCAATGGGTATTATGAGAAACAAATGTTTATGGTATAGATAGGAAAAGCTAAAGTTATCACCAGAACAGCTATTATTATTATCTTACAAAATAGCATTCCTATTTCGATAATACCTACCACAGTAGTCTTCCCATCTTTCTCGTTGCTCTATCTTTAGCATTCTGGTGGTTGTATTCAACCTTGGTTGTCTTTAAATTGCTCACGACAGTTGTCGTGGAAAGTTAACGAAAAACGCCTTATCACCATCATCATCACATAATATGAAATTAGGCTGATGGCCCGATTCCCTACTGCCGTTTTACCTTGCATGCCTGAATAACTTTGCGAGCGCTATTCATGCTCCGCTTCATCATCAATATTCATCCCTGAAATTATAGTATACACTTGAGACAGCTTGGCTGGGTTTAGCGTCTTAAGCTTCGTTTCCCAAAAACAACCAAGTTATTAGGCGAATTACTGTCTCCGGTCTTCCCCTCTTTTGGAAAGGGGACTACCAAGACGTCGCTGCTGAGAAAACACAATCTCAACTTTCAAATAATAAAAAACATAAAGACTCATTACCATTCCATCACTATCATCTTATTTTAATTAGAGCGCGAATCTCACGTCGTCTACATAATAAAGGACAACAACGAGAAACTTGCTGCGGTTGAAAATCTAATACCGTTAAAAAATTTGAATTTAATATGCAAATTATCATAAATACCTCCAAATTTTGAACAATGCTTGTAATAAATTAAAAGCGACATGACATGCTCATTGAGCACTATATATTGTTTTTTTCCTGTCAAGTTGAAAATAAGAAATGGTAGTAAAAACCCGAGTTGGGAAGGGTTTTCAACTATATTTTTGTTTACTCTGCTGGAAATAAGGTCTGAAATCGATTCCAAAATTATTCTCCAGACGTAAACATGCATCCATGAAGTAAGGATCGTGATGGTAGCCATCATCAAATGAGTTCCTGCTCTCGCGTCTCTGCTATATAGCGATGTCGTCAGTAAAGACAGGGAAATATTGAAGCTGCGTTTCATCGCCTTCAGGGTTTGTATTTCAGCACACAAATATTCTGTCCCTCATCTCGAGTTTGGCTCAAGCGGAAATTATCGTTATTGTTAATAACAATAAAAATATTTCTGAGAGTAAGCATACAACTCGTAATATACTACGACTTCATTTCCCGTTGAACCATTTTTTCCAGGAATGCTGAGATTTGAAATGTTTTTTTTTTGCATTTTATTACTTATCGTGAATTAGCTTACTTTAATGGATGTTACAGAATCAGCAAATGTGTGAAGAATTGAAAGTGTCATTGTGAAAATCCTGCCTATACAGAGATTTTGTTATCGAAGCAATAAAAGCCATTCGAATTCATTTCTATTGTTGGTTCTACGGCTTCCTAAGTTTCACTCAAGGGGCTCTGGCTCGGGGGTTTGTGCGTTGTACAATTCAATTCTGTCGTTGAATTTTTCTCCATTCCGACAGATTGTCAAAAAATGCTTGTCTGTGCACACACACGACAGTACAAAATCATTTCGGTAGTTGTGAATGCAACATGTTACAGGATATACAATGCCGTGTTACACGCCTTATGTATTACGAGCCTCTAGGTTGTTGACTACAAAATTACAATGTATTATTTTTTCGCTGGCTGAATGTTGAACGCCAACATTTTGATTTGGGTACCACCATATCGCGTTTTCCTGGTTTCTTGCACGAGATGGATGATACGCAATGTGGAAAATTTCTTGTAAAGTTGTTTCTGGCTTCACTATACTTTCTTGTTTGTTGTTGCTTTGTTATCCTTTGAGTTTCAGGTCTCTGGGAGTGTTACTACCAGCACCTCTGGATCTGTAGACGCCGCGGCGTGTCGCTTTTATTAGCAGATTTTGAACTGCACCACCACAATACAAAAACAAGGAACTATCGGCGTTGTTCTTAGACATACATACATACTCACCCAACAAGCCACGCTAGCATATTTGGCAAGGAAGGATCAGATGCATGTATACTGATGCAGATATCTAAGAGAATGGCTTGTAAAGTTATTTCGGGAAAGATTCTTGTAGCTCCTAGCAGATGTCTGGGCATGCCTAATGTATTCCGTATTTTATTTAATATTACGAAACTAAAAATTGTTTGCATGTTGGATAAAGTTTGTGTGTACGCATACACATGTCCATATGTTTAGTTTCACGCTGTCATATGCTACCCAGTTACGGCTCCGTTCCAATCAAAAATAATAACGTGCCAGATCGTGGTGAAATGCCATACTTTTGAAACAGCATTTACATCTGACGACGTGGTTGAAAAGGAGAGAAGAGGAGAGAGTAGGGCCATATAGAGAAACAACCTTGTAGTAGCGTCGTATCCATCGGTTCTTAAAAAAATTGATGCGGTTTTGAGATGGAGGGCGAAAGGAGAAAGAAAAGGGAACCGCATGTTTTGCAAGCAAATGGGAAGGGGAAAACAAAGCCGGAAACTGAAAGAAACTTTAATCGCCGGAGCAACCTTTTTGTATTCAATACAGAGAGACAGATGAATTCAGCAGGCAGCCGGGGAAGAAATAAAGAATCGTGAATATCATGAAGTGGTGTGTGGTCTGAGCAACGATACATGAGGTAGGGGTTGTCATCGTCCTGGTTGCGAAAAACGGTCCGTTTGCTAAACTATATGCAAAGTTGGGTGGTGAAGTAGCAGTAATGCACTCTTACCCCTACACACAGTCAGCCAGCCATAAAGAGAAACAGGTACTTCACCATGATTATGTATGCATTACGTCTTCGTTCGTTATCATATTTCTGTTTTCCATTTCGTACCATGTACTTGCAATATAATAGCTAAAAGGAAAATGAAAAATATTATGAGCTAAGTGGAGCTGATGCTGATATGTGTGCTTTTAACGGCGTGCTAAAAACCTCCATTTCGCTACCTGTGTAAGTACCCTTTTCGAGTACCACACATTCCATTTTTACCCAAACTACCAAAAACTTGGTATTTATCAGAGGCATAGAAAAAAATGTTTTAAAATCTTATAACCACAGTATTATTGTTAGTATTTTTAGTCAACCGCAAGGGAAGGAATGACTGGTTATGTTTTATTTCCGCCAGTTTGCATCTGAAACTCTTTCCACAGATCCTTCATTTTATTCACACGACACCTTTACTGCGGCCATTTACATCTAAAATGGGGCATACTCGGTGTAAATTTATTAAAATTTTATATTTAAATGGGCAGTGAAAAAGGTACACCGAAGCTTCTGCTATCTTTTCTCAATCACGATTTTGCAATTTGCATAATACGACACCTGCAGAAACTGACTTTGCAGTCGCAATTTTCTTTTGTTAGAGTTTCTGTGGTGATGGTAAAGAAGAAATGCTCTCTTTTGTGCTAAAGCTGCTAAAATGTTGTCCCCACTTTGGTGTCTCGCTTCTGCAAAATAATTTTGCAGAAGGGGCAACGTGTAAATAACGCGTTGTTTCAGTTTCCGGTGGAGGGGATATAATGATTTTGTCTGGATTTACGATAGAAAAATCGCATCGTTTTCACTATAATACTGCCAGTTATACAAAATCAAGCATCCGCTGTGCTACTGGTACACACAAGTTCAAACTGGATGCAGGCACAAATTGTAGTCATTGAAACCTTTGAAAAATGTTGTGGTCCCAAACTATACTGCTCGGTTTTCTCACACTACAAGTGAAGTTTTATATAGAAAACGATCAAATATACTGTAAGCAGCTGGTATAAAAGCATTTCAAACTTAGGAAAATGCTATTTTTATTTTCCTTCAGCCCTGAATTAGAAATATATGGTGTAGAGTTTACGTTTCACCCTAACGTCGCAGAAAAAGATAAAAAAAATGGGAAACGATAGTAACAGCAAAGTCAACAGAGTTGTCCTTCTGTAAAAACTAGAGTAACGGTTGGTAAAGTTGTTAGATTACATCGCTAACATGTTTACGTATGTAACGGCATATTATTATTCTTTCAGGTATTTTGAGTGTTTGAGTCCATTGAACGATTTTAAACAAAAACACAGAATTATAAGAAATAAGTCAACAACATACAAATAAATGCTGTTTACCTCACATAATGCTTTGGAATACCACCAGAACCGTACACATATTGAGAAACATCCTTAAAAGACATCTCTCATACTCACGCAGATGGCTGTGCACATCAAAAGCACCATTACAGCTTCATACATGGAATAAAATAAACTCGTCAGGTCACAATAAGGACGTCATGGAAGGGTTAAGGTCGTTAGTTATAATGAGCATTTCATGGTGAGTTGCAACAGCGTACGTAAGCTAGCGCAATACAACAAAATTGGTAAAAGTCGACAGAGCAA